>JANBPU010000018.1:83460-170848 GCA_027575805.1 Mycoemilia scoparia | reverse complement strand
TTTCCCCTTGTGTTTGATCACCCACTAATTTTGATCACACAGGGT
Source organism: Mycoemilia scoparia (assembly GCA_027575805.1). Taxonomy (NCBI): domain Eukaryota; kingdom Fungi; phylum Kickxellomycota; class Kickxellomycetes; order Kickxellales; family Kickxellaceae; genus Mycoemilia; species Mycoemilia scoparia. Next base: position 170,803 of record JANBPU010000018.1, on the reverse strand, counting down.
GACTGATCACATTTTACTAGTAAATGGTCACCTTTCAAAAATAATCGCCCATATTTATTGCACAATTGCCATTTGAATTTGTTGACCTTGCCTTTGTATGCAATGTGCATAATTTATAAAGCTACCTAGGCCCTGCTTCAATATTAATAATAGCTACAAAGTGCTAGGATATTTTTAGAAGAGGTATCTCAAGTAACATAGCCTGCATAACCCTAGAGGAATCTACGCAGTTTTATATTTATTTCTATAGAATAAAATCTGTGGATGTTACATTATTCGATTTTTTCTGTATTTCGTACCCACTAGCTGTGAACTAGTATCATATGTGCAGAGATAGTTTAATGACCGTTTATTCTTGTAACCAGTATCAGTAGCCAGAGTTTAGATTGCAAAAATTAAAATTAGACAGCAATAAAGGAATATAGTGAAAAATGGCAATAGAAAGTGATCATGTCAAATCCTTTCTTTTTGATGTTAGGATAAAATTGCAAATATAATACAGTATTCTTGTCCCCATGGTTGTAAATTTTGGGTGGGGTAATGAGTGTTTGAATGACATTAATTGGTGTGAATTGCAAATGGAATCAATATTATTTTGGCTTGACTGTTGTGATTGAATTAGAGTAGGGGACTGTGATATAGTGTGCTCTTCTATCTCCTCGATTTCGTGTAAATTGGGTGGGCTCGGCGGTTGCTGGGCAGGGCCCTTTTCGGACCCGGGTTCCCCGTCATCTACTGTGTATTCTGAGTTTTGAAGAACCTTTTCAATAGCCAAAACCATTAATGCCATGTTATTTGTATTAGCACTATTGCTCGGGATTCCAGAGTTGGGAGAAAATCCCTGTGCTTGTTGCCGAACTTTGGCTTGGAAGGAGGGCGGGCGGCGGGATATGTGGTAGATGACTGTAGGGGTGTAGTACCACCTGTCCAGAAATCTAAAGAACGTCTTTCTAAATGCAGCGTTTACTGATATGTCGCTGTAGTATCCCATGGACATCAGAGGCGCCTGGATGTTCGTAAATATGCTGGCAACAGTAAATACCCACGAAACCACATCGTGCCTGGCATACAAAATAGTATATGCAATGACGGTCCAGCCTTGGGTCAATACGAGGGTTACGGGTATCCACAAAAACCGCAAGAGTATTTTTGATACATAGTTTTTTGTCTTGAAAAGCGAGCCGATATACCTGATGAGCCTTCTGAAACTCAGTCTCGATTGGATTCTTTCGATGCGTGTTTGTGCTTGCACATCCTCGCTGGCGTTTGTGTTGTGTGGGGTAACTGGGATTCTCTGTATCCATGTATTCAGCATTTGCTCTGTTCTAGAGTTTTCGGTCATTACCCACATAACCAGTATTCCGAGAGAAATCAGCTGGAGTATTATAAATAGGTAAATCCACACATAATACCCATACCAAAAAACGGGATATTGGGTATATATCTCCGCGGGCCGATAATCGCAATAGAGCTCAACTGGGTCATAACGTACACCGTTCCTCGCAATTGCAACTATCTCGGGTATCAGGGAAAGCACAATGGAGAAAATGTAGTACCAAGGCTCTATTTTTACAGCCCAGCGAAATCTATGCACCAAGACCAGCTGTAGGTGGAGAACAATAGTAAACCCAGCAATGGCAGTGGACAGCGCGGTGGCATGGACAACGTCTAGGATTATTTCGCAAGGTATCCTCGCAAAAGCTATGGTGAAAACCAGGATGAACATCAGCGATCTCAAGACATTCACAAATGCTATGAAAACCATCTGACGCACAAATGTCCTATCCAATATCCGGGACATTTTCTTCTTTAGATAGAAATATGATATCAGAACAAACGCATTTAGCACAAAAGAGAGACCGTTAAGAAAAAGCAACACCACACGCAGTGCATCTGCTGAATTTCGTGAGTATGGACCACGGAAACCAGTTGCATCGGGCATCTAGGTCAACATATGTATCCAAGAGGTATAGATCTGGGGCGGCTGTATGCCCTTTGTTTTCACAGAAGCCTCAAAATCATTAGCTAACTTAGCAATGGTGTAAAAAGAACAGTGGTAATATAGCAGAAAGCACAAGAAGCATGCGATAAAGCTGCTTTCTAAAGAAGTAGCAGAGATAAGCTATAAGCCCATGTTTCATTTTTGGCATTTTTATCCGCAGGAGAGACTAATGGTCAAAACACCTGTTTTACCTGGATATATTTGCGCATGGACCGCCGTTTCTTGGTAATGGAAGTGTATACGTATCCAAGAGTAGTAACCAGGTTGGTTTGAGATCATAGTTTAGAGCTTTTCTTGTTTTTGGGGCTCATAAAAAAGCTATCAGCCATCCATGCATCCACAGCTTACTTTTATACATTTCCTTAAAATAGCCAGCTGGATGAGAGCAGTCTCCTCCTAAAAGGGTGGTACCAAGATTCGCCCTTGGATACCAGCTAATCGTCACTATGACTCCAGCTAAAATGCATAAGGGTATCTGTCTGCTCCCTTTTGGTGGAGAGCTTGCCAAATACGGGTGCAAATAGCAGTCTCATATACTAAATATGCTGAGAAGATAATCTTAATTCAATTTAAATGATTACACATCCCATACATATTTAAACAAATAATCAAAACCATATATTCTGCGTTTTTCGGAGCGCCCATTGCCGACCCTACACTAATCCTTGAATAGAAAGGCGCGAAACATATACAATCAAATCCAACAAGTCGAAAAGGCATACCGCTAGAATATATGGAACCAACAGAGCTTGGGCCATCCCTTCGGCCAATTCTGCGGGAAGGTGAGACCATTTTGTTCATACAAAAGAATGTAGGCATATACAAAAAGTAAGCAGCAAACCTATTATGTTATGCTTCACACCAGGCAGCATGTATGCTGACTTTGTTTCTATAAATAAAGCTCTCACCGCGATAAGAATAGAGATAGCGGCGATGTGTATTTGACCAGCCATCACATATTTTACGTGGATGACATTAATCCAAGATCGCAGTCCGTCAGCATAAAGCTCTCTGATATTGTGCTTCCAAACCATAATGGCAGGTTTTTGAGAACTTCTGCCAAAGTATCATTTGTGATAAAAGGATCCAGTGCCAATTCCAGGTCTAGTCCAAATCTTTCAAATGCCTCTACATCAAAAAGCGACTTGATCGATGCCAGAGATCGCAGTTTAGGCTACGCTGGCTCAAGACAGACAGATAGCAGAGAGTGGAGGTGTACCATTTGCAGTCACGTGAATAAAGGAGTCCAGTCTCTGCCAAAGTGCAAAGAGTGCGGCATAATGCCAAAGAGGCCTATAGAGGAACTATTGATAGAGAGACCAGATACAAATATTGAAACACCGCCATATGAGGCAGATGAGGAAGGGAAAACATGTCCGGCATGTACCTTTTTAAACCACCATAGCATGAGCATTTGCGAAATCTGCGAGACAAACCTGCTTAAAGATGATCCTCAGAAAACACTGCAGGGATTGGAAGATATCTCGATATCACAGCAAAATCTGGAAAGAAGCTCAGCATCTGACACTCTTGCCATTAAAGAAAATAATGTGCAAACTACCATTAGGCTTTCTTTCCGAAGTGGTGGGTCAACCTCTTTCTACTCTGCATTTACAGCAGCTCTAGAAGCCAAAGCCTGGGAGGTATGTTTCATCCGACTTGCTTTATTTTTATGGCTTTGTTGAAGCTACTGGCCCAGAATACTAACAATTTGCCTAACCTCAAAACTATAGAAATCCAACAAGTCGCTAACACAAAAGTCATCAAATAATACCGGAAAAAGGAATGTGATGCGAGGAACCGGCATTTGTGAGTAGCTAATGATCAAAGTGTTGACGTACATTTATTTCCTAAATGTGTTCTAATGGAATTTATCTTTGGTATTCCAGCAAATGTGTTAAACCAGGCCAAGCGAGACCAAGAAACCAATGAACAAGCGCTCCGTGACGGATTTGCAGATCTAGAGGCTCTAACAGAGCGGGCATCAGATATGGTGGCACTTGCTGAGCAGCTATCTAGGACTATACAACAAAATAAATCCAGAGCTTTAAACTCCAAAGAAAACAAAGGCAAGAAGATAGAAGGCAATGACAATGAAGAAAGCTCGCCCTTTACACAATACTTGATCGATATTGGTCTGGAAAATGCCATCACAAAGTAATTCAACACTTTTATATAAACAATTGGTATTATTTGAGGCCTGTATAGCCCACATTTACTACTAAGCCGTGTTTTTTATTAATTATTATATAGAGATGCAGCAGGGGATGCGTTTCATGAGCAAATTGCCCACGAAGTTGTACAAGTTTTGGAGAACTACATGAACCGAGTGGCTGGTGAGATACCCCTGATTGAAGCATACTGTATTTACAACCGTGCCCGGAGCATTGCACCAATTTCGCCCATGGATTTTGTTCGAGGATGCGAGGAACTCCCAAGGCTTGATTTGGGTCTCGAGGTGTGGACATATCCGAATAGCGGTTTCAAGGTTTTAAGGATAGCCAGCAGCCGTGGAGTAAGCCTAGATGACCCAGGCAGACGAGATCTTAGCAGCAACGTTATGCAGTATGTTAAGGGTCTTGGATCTATTACTGCCCTCGAGTTGGCTGTATATGAGGACTGTTCAGTAACGTTGGCAACAGAACATTTGACATTCGTTGAGGCTCAGGGATATCTGTGCCGCGATGAAAGTGTTAAAGAGATTCGGTTCTACGAGAACATAATAAATACTTTATAGAAAACTGAGTCAGAGCCTAAACTTAGCAATCTACTACTTCTATTGTGTGTACGTTTTAGTGAAAGAAAATAAAATTCTGGTTTGTTTATTTAAGTTCGGCAAAACAAAGCCCTATTGTTTGTTGGGTTAAATGAAAGAACAAGGCAACTTGGCAGCTCGAACTGTTTTTAAGGGGTGCGCGCGCGTAAGCAAGGCATTCTGGGATTGCATCATCAAATCCCCACTGAAAAGTCACTTTGGTGTGAATTGGGGATAAAAGAAAAACGTATTTTTGGTACCAACCCAACCCACAAATCCAAAGCCAGGTGTAGAAACTGATGGTCACTTGTTTACATTTTGGACACCCATTTAAAAGACAGTACTCGGCTCAGACATTTGGCGGACTTACACGGTTTTTTCGTGGATGGGTTGGTCAATGCACTTTATAAAAATAAAAACCTTTGTGATGAATAGCCACCCGAATGTTTCATATGGAGTTTTCGATGGGCTGAAAATGCAGCCTACTCTGTAGAGGTTGGTAAAAGACACGTTTATGGATTTAAAATCCAGAACAGATCCTAGCTGGATTTGGTCCCCAACGCCCTTCTATCCTTTATTTCTTTTGTCTGTCTAGATTCTACGCGATATTCCGTGCCTATACCACTAGGTCCATCCCAGAATCTTATTCTGTGTCGTTTGGGGAATAGCAAAACTGTAGCAGCTCATTTGTAAAGAGCCCAGTGTTGCTAGATATCCAGGTTGCGATGTTCGATGTCCTACAGCTTTTATCCAGTGCCATGGAGGCACACCCGGTCCTAACAATGTCTGCTATCAACGGGTTCCTAGCAACTCTAGGAGATATCATGGCCCAGTCTCTATGCAGAGACACGAAGGCATCAGGCTCCACCAAAGACCAAAGTGATGAGAAGAGCATCGCAGCTAGGACGGGCCACGACTGGACCAGAACTGCTAGATTCGTTTTGTATGCTCTATACTATGCACCACTTTTGGGTCTCTGGTACACATGCCTTGACGCCATGTTTCCTATGCCACCGGCCGGTATTGACAGAGCTCCCCAAATGTACCAGTATCTGTTCCCGTTGGTTTCCCCTGTGACCCAAGCAGTAAGTGGCCGCGTTATCGCAGACCAGCTGTTGTGGGCACCAGTCTCAATCGCATTCTTCCTATTTAATATGACTGTCCTTGAAGGTGGTGGCAAAAAGGAACTGTCTGAAAAATTCAAAGCATCATATCCCTCAGCTCTGAAAGCAAACTATTTTGTTTGGCCGCTGCTAGACGTAATCAACTTCGCCCTAGTTCCACCAATGTATCGAGTCATTTTCACCAGCGTTGGGAACCTGTTTTGGAACACGTTCCTTAGCTGGGTTAATTCCAGAACTCCAGAACCCGAAAATCGCATTTGTGATGATCAAGAGCTGTTGCAGGATGAACATCATGTTGTGGTCAATGTCCTGCCAGATGTGTTGGCCCCTGTCAATCAAGAGGCAGTTTCAAGAGATAAATACACCCTTGGTATCAAGCATGTGCCTCAAAGTGACGAGGAGATTATAAAGGAATTGTCAGCACTATTCCAGTCAAGAGTTCCACCTTCATCGTATGGTGCCTGCCTGAGCAATAATCCAGACCTCCGCCGTTGTAGCGTAGCCGCTGGTTCCATGTTGTCAGGAAATGGCTTGGATTCCAGACCAGTAAGCGTAATTTATTAGTATATTTTTAGTTATCATTTAGTTCAGAATGTATTTTGTTTTTAGTGTTTTATAATAAACCAAGTGAAAAGTTGTCTTCTATTTCAAAATAGCATGTGAAAGGCATACAAGCATCTGAGCAAAAGTCCTTGAAATCAATTGTTATGTGAATAAGCTTATTCGATAAATGATAGAACTGATATTAGTGGTTATTTCTGAATGCATTAAATATATAGCTTGGCACAGTTTGGTGGGATTTAGGAGCTAAATATGTTATAAACTTGTAGTTTTACAGAAAATGTCATTATTTGGGTTTGACCAATAATGAAAAGTGATGTAAAGTAAACAAAAATATATCATACGTGTTGCTCATATACGCAATTTATGAATAAAAAATATGAAATCAAGCTCCATTAGCTCAGCTGGTTTAGAGCGCTGTGCTTATAGTACTAAAATACTATGAATGTGTTGAGAAACGCGGAGGTCCTGGGTTCGATCCCCAGATGGAGCAACTTTTTGTCATTTCTTTCAAAGTTCTCTTTACTACCTAAATTTCCACCCTTACCCTTCTTTTATTACCTTATGCAAATATCACAACTATTTTTCCTTTTATTATATTGTTTTATTTCCCATGCGAATCCTATAATTCATTTGTTCAAATCAAAACTTTCTAATCAATCGATCACTCTTTAAAAAATTATAACCCATTCCACAATCAATTGATTTTGATACTACTACTGATTAAACTTTTTTACTTTCCTCTAACAAACATCTATTTGGCAGAATATATACACAATGACCTCATATTTAGAAGCAATCAGAAAAGAAATAATTCACCTGATAAAGCGCGAGGAATTGTGGTTCGAAGATTTGCCCTACAAAGATAAGGTATCTTTTTTTGGCGATGATTGTGGCGATCTAATGGAGGACTTTAGTCATTCTGGAGAATTGGCTTGTCTGGCAATTGGCTTGAAACCCTGTGTGCTTGTGGACTTTCCTGCACGTACGCTGTTATCAAACTATGTGTCCAGGGTGATTATTCCCTTCGTGGAAAAGATTAATGAGATAAATCAAAGTGATAGACAATCGCATTCACTATTAGTGTGTAAAGAGATCCGACATGAATTGACTAGTCCTGAAGAAAGCTGGAGGATGGCTTGGGTAGTTTTCCCTGATAGCGGGAATGACTTTGATAATCCTAGTACTGGGGACTTTTCTCATGCCATAAAGGAGCGTATTCTTGATGAAAATTCCTTCACTATAAAAGAGGATTTTCTGGCTAACGTTTTGGGATACCCAGGTACACTGCCGAATCTTGAACAGGGTAACGCAAGCATAATGGCAGCGGCATATACTTTTGTGGTTATGTAGGTTTAATGAAGTGTTTCTTTGATTGCATGCCTATGTTGGTGAAGGATTACAATATATTTTGCATATTTTTGTAGGAATGGCAGTAGAGCAGAGAGCTCTTATCGGAGACTTACTTCATTTATAGCCTTGACCTCACAAAGAAAGAATGTTGAAGAACATTTTAGGCGATATGAGCAGAAATTGTCGGAAATTGGGATAGATCTCAAAATAAACATCATTTCAATGTAGTAATAATACCATTGTTCTTTTTTACAAACAGCGATAAATTAAGATATCTAGGAAACGTTTTATTTGTGGTAAATTTTGCGAGAATTTAATACATTTTCTTTCTTTGTTTATGTGTTACAAACATTCAAATTCTCCATGATGAATAGTTCGCATGTCCCTATAAATAATAATGTCCAAAACGTTTTTATATATCTAGGCTACGATGTTTATTAATACATTTTATCATGGGATATGTTCATTCTCCATGTTCATGGACATTACAGTATTAATGAACAGAAGTTCCCTTTACTGATAGTCCAGCTTTGTTTCTAGTGTTTTTTAACTTTAATATATACCTATCCATATTTGTACACCTATACCAACAGATACCAGGCCTTTAAGCCATGCATATATCTTTTGAATCGCTCAAATCACTAACGCTTGGTGCTATATTCCTACAGATTTTAGCAAACATATTATCAGTGGATGGCAGCAGTGCGAGAAGAGACCAAGACCAGAGCCAGTGCTTTACTCTTGGGAGTTCATTGACATGTCCAGAATACAATGGATCATTGGTATCATCAAAGCTGTCTAGTCATCTATTCAATAGTAGTTTTGTCGAGCTGTTAGATACTAATACATTTGATGCCAAAATGAAAGAGTATATGGCTTTGCAAGACCATCAGTTCAAATATGATCTTTCACCAGACTGCCCAATCTACACACGGCAAATACGCCTAGACAACAAATCACCAGTCAAAGTAAACCAGCCCCCAGTTGTACAATACCTCCAAAGCGTTACATGTGCGCTGCTTATTGCCGGAAAAGACAATTTAGGCGAGTGCTATGGCATTTACGATGATGCGAATTCAAACTCAGGACCTTTTGAAAGAGAAATTCGCAATGATTTCAGAGATTTGCAACAAAAGAAGCTGTTGCCTAGAGATGATGAGCTTGTTCGACCGCCACAGCAGCCACTCCCACTATGTCGTGAGACCTGCCAGACGTGGATAGATAGCATCTATAGATCACTTGCCGCAAAAACAGCCTGTCAGGCTGGGTACTCTTCTAGAGTTCCATTGCAGCTTGATTATACATATACCATTTGTGATAGCCACCCGATAAATGGAAAGCAGGGCATGTGTATCAACGGAGAAAATAACGAGCCAGGGACATGCGGTAAGCCGAATTATGCATAATATATAAAAACTGTCTTAAGCTGCATTACATGTACTAAGGGTTGCTGCTGGCAAACCAAAATAGGGATGTCTGTCGAAACCGCACGGTGTCACTATTGCCCCTTGGCCCAAAACAGCTCAGCCTGTCGTGATGCTGCCGACGTAAAAACCAGAAAAGGACTTGGATCTCAGGTTGCTGAAAGCGGTAGTGAGAGCAAAATCAGCACCACCAACATCAATGACATGGCAACAAGTGACAGTGGTCTAGAAAGCAGCGCCTCGGAGCTGAATTTCGGAAACAAGTCTGCCCGTGCGAGCATCGAGCCAAGGAAGAGCACAAACTATGCCACCATCCTGCATATTGTGCTGCTGGCAATAGTCATTGTTGGAATCGTGCTCTGGGTCACAATAATGTTCGTCTCATACAGGAAGGGTGGCTTTGGTGGCCTTTTCCGCAGAATGTTTTGCTGTTTTGGGCCCCGAGGGGACCGCGGGGGAGGCAAAGGTGACGATATGCATGACTTTGAAAGCAACGTCCAGTCTGTACGCTTCTTGAAACACCACGATAAGGGAGCAAGACCATTTTATCTAACAGCCAAAATTATTGAAGAATGCTTTGGTGATATCAAGGCGAAACACCCAGTCACAACAAAATTCACTGCCAAAAAGGCAGGAGAGATAGACCTCGCAGTTGGAGACAAGGTTGTTGTTGATGCGATATTTGACGACGGATGGGCAGTTGGGTATAACTTGGTCAAAGATAAAAGGGGGTTCTTTCCACTAACTAACATCATTCCGCCCGGCATACTCAACGAAATCATCGCACCAACGGATATGCCTGCTAATGCAATGTACTCTAAGGGGTCCAGCAGCTTTGCGATTGATAGTGTTTCTACTAGTAAAAGCGCACCGTCAAAGTCATGGCCGCAGATCAACATGACTATAAAGGAAAGCGGAGTTTCAGACATCCTAAGGCGTGTATTGGACGAATTTGGTTCAAGGTATGAAGAGGAAAAGCCCCAGCACTTGGAGGAAGTCCATAGTGCTGGGTCTATATCCAATCCTTGTTCTAGTAGAAGCACATCTGAAAAAGGTCTGGTATACCACTCTGAATTCGACCCAGAGCCTGGCTTTGAGTCAAACTCCCAAACCAATGTCAGAGAAGACTATGGTAACAACCATTTGCGCGGCAACTATAACCAAAACTACGCAGAATCCAGGAGCTGTGCTGGAGAAACAAAGACTGATGTGCTTCATGGAAATAACAAATATGTCTATCCTGAGGCTAGATTCCAGCCACAATACATGAGCAGTGGCTATGCCACAAACTTGAATAGTTTATCCCATGGTAATTCTCCAATTATACCAAGAAGGTACTGTCTCCACATAAGCGACTCTGACTTCACTGTATCAACCACCGATAATGAGAACCAGCACCCGATGGATCATAGCATCTACGCCTACACTGCTGAATCGACCATGAGCCTTAAACCCAGCTCAAGAGTTGACCATAAAACTGTTATAAAGCCTCCCCAGAAGGCTGCCACACGCGATAGTATGGACACATCTTTCCCTAGAGTTACGCTTACATCTGGATCCGATGATATGTGTAATGCTTTCGGTGCAAAGGGAGTAAACAACATTTATAGTCAAAAGCGTGATAGTCTGCGTAATGGTGGGTTCACTTACTATGATCCCTATCAGCCTGTCTCTTCAGCAAAGCACCCAAATAAGAGGATAAGTAAAATCTGGGCAAAGACACAAGCCTTATGCGATAGTATAATGGTACGACACGGTTGAACATAAAGATAATATAATAATAATAATAATAATAATAATAATAATAATCCTATTCACGTTAATAATGTTTATAAGTATTTTTTAGTATCTTTTTCAGTTATATTTTAATTTTATAGCCAAATTGCGTTCAATCTTGAATAAAGTTAAGTTGCATGGTCAGATTTTTAACCCAACTATTAGCCATTTCATGTGCAATTCCTAGGGTGCCATTTTTGTCTAAGGCTTTATGAACTCTGTCCTTATGGCTTTATTTCACAAGCTATTGGGCATAAAAGGACTCCAAAGATTATAATTACAAAATATTAAAGTACACATACGAACAAAAGAAGAAGAATAAGCAATAGCTTATAAGAATCAAATTACAATTACAATGGCACGGCCAATAATAATAGTAATAATAACGATAACAAGAATATTTAACTTAACATACATCAGAGCTTTTGCCATCATTAAAAATTATTATTATTCAAATTTATAGTATATTTTGCTAGGGTCCACCCACAGCCATTGTGTGGCTAATCTGTAGTGAATTCGACCTTATACAAATGTGATTGTAGGTCGCGTATAAAGTCTAATATAAGACTTTAAGGCTTTTTAAAAGCCTCTATTACCAGAATTTGATTTGATCATTATACCATAATTGTTACAAAATAATATTATATTTCAAGAGTTGTCAAGTATTCAAAATAAGATATTCTGTGTGTATAATATACCATCTTGTATCTAAGAAACACTGGTAATATAGCTATTTCAATGGATATAATCAGGGCAGTGCAATCATATGTAGAGCGAATGCTCAGTGATACCACTGGAATGAAGGTTCTGCTTCTTGATGAGCACACAGTAAGTAACTGGATGGTTTTTGATATACCTAGTTGGATTATTTATTTATTTATACGCAAAAAAGTTCTTGCGGTAGCAATGAAAAAGTATTCAGATCGATAAAGTTGCCTTTACCTAAATTCTCTATGTAACATGATTGTATATTTATACATAAATAGACACCTATAGTATCTGTTGTTGCAACCCAGTCATACCTTCTTTCGAAGGAGACATATCTGGTGGATAAGGTGGGAAATTCCAACCGGGATACACTAAAACATTTAAAGTGCGTTTGTTTCTTGCGTCCAACAGATGAATCTATGATGGCGTTGGCCAAGGAGCTCCAGGCCCCGCGATACGGAAGCTACTACGTATACTTTTCCAATGCGTTAAAGAAAAGCATGATCGAGCTACTTGCTGAGCATGATGAGAATGAGCTGGTCCAAGAAGTCCAGGTACATAATATACCCATGTTAACATGTGCCTATTGATCACAATAATGGTTGCTCATAAGCAAAACATGCTTTACAATGTTGTATATTTATACTTTTAGGAGTTTTATGCTGATTACTTGGCGGTAGATTCTCATACTTTTCACTTTGGAATGACGCCAGAAAATATGCCTATCTACTTAACAGCGAATGAGTGGGAGGCATCTGCTTTAGATAGATGCACCCAAGGTCTGATATCTGTGCTTTTATCACTCAGAAAAAAACCAACAATAAGGTATGAGGCCAATAGCCGAATGGCTGCTAAACTTGCTGAAAGTGTCAGTGTAAGTAGCAATACAAAAAATAATTATTGTCTGTTTTTCCAAACATCATGTCGCCTGGATCAAATAGTAATGCATATTGAATTTGTGTAGTACATGGTCAACAGAGAAAAGACTTTGTTTGATTTCAAGCCAGTCGAGAAACCTCCGCCATTGCTCCTTATACTGGATAGAAGAAACGATCCTGTCACACCGCTGCTCCTACAGTGGATGTATCACGCCATGGTCCATGAGCTTGTTGGAATAAACAATGGACTGGTAGATCTGACCCATGTGTCTGGAATCAAGGAGGAGTTGAAGCAAGTTGTGCTCTCTGTTGACCAAGACTCATTCTTTAAGCAGTCACAGTACCTAAACTTTGGCGAGCTGGGCGAGTCAATTCGTGATTATGTAAACAACTATCAATCAAAATCACAGTCTCAACAAAAGATCGAGTCAATCACCGATATGAAGAAGTTTGTAGAGAGCTATCCAGAATTCAGAAAACTCTCTGGAAATGTTACAAAGCACGTAACTCTAGTTGGTGAGCTTAGTAGACTAGTCAGTGATCACCATTTGCTAACTGTATCTGAACTGGAGCAAAGTTTGGCATGTAATGAACAGCACAAGTCTGATTTGGAGCAAGTCAAAGCACTTATTTCAAATCCCGGCATACGCCCAGTATACAAAGTAAAGTGTGTTATTTTGTATGCACTTCGGTACGAAGGCCTGTCTACCCACGCAACTTCCGAGTTAAAACAGATGCTAGCAAGAAGTGGTGTTAGCCCAGACATGGTATCAGTAAGTGTTTAGCTCCAAAAATCTCTAAATAAACTCTATTAAAATGGTGGTGGTGGTGGTGAAGACACTAAGCTTTAGTATTATACTAGATGGTTGACACCATGCTAAAGTTTGGCGGAAGGAGACAGCGGCAGGGCGATCTGTTTGAAAACAGCAACATATTCACTCGAGGTATAAATGCGATAAAGGGACTAAAGGTAATTTTACTAACAACATATTGACGAGATGTCTGATTGTGTTATATACCTAACCTCGCTGCATTACGTGAATTATTTAGGGTGTCGAGAATGTATATACACAACACAAACCACTTTTGTCACAAACATTAGATCTCCTTATCCAGGGCCGAGAGCATCTAAAGATCCAGCAGCTTTTACCTACTTATAGCCCACATGGAGCTGATGGCAGCAGGACTCATGGGGCTGAAAGATACGGCCAGCATGGTGGGGGTACTTCCTCTATGACAGCTTTAAAGGATATCATCATATTCTTTGTGGGCGGCGTGACCCTTGAGGAGGAAGCGGTTATTGCAAAGATCAACGCCAATCCACCATTACCAGGATTAAATATTGTTATCGGCGGAACAACCATACATAATAGCGCAAGCTTTCTGGATGAGCTGTCAACAACATTCTTTCCATAGACGCATGTCCATGTGCTAATACACCCAAGAATTGGCTGATAATAATTTTTGAAGGGTACCTCCTTTTGGTGGCCAACAATTATAGTGGCAATCGCGGGCAAATGGCGGGGGGTGGTCGATATTTATTAGTAAATAGCCACACTTGGAAAATAAACTCACGTTTATTGTTAATTTGGTATTCAATTCTATACACGCTTTTAAATAAAATATTAAAAGAAAGAGGATGTTCCAATTGCATAAAAATCGATGTGCCATAAGTGATGTGTTAGGCTTCAATATACTATATATCTACTAGTTTCGATATCACTAGACCATAATAAACACAGTCTAAATCACTAGGATATTTACAACATCTACAGGCTGATTAAAATGAAGTCAACCAAAAACATCAAGCTGAAATACGGGCTGAATCTTCGAAAGCCCACATCAGAAAAAACAAAAGACCCCAAGTATAGATCGGGCTCCAAAGTTTCATCCGCCTTTGGAGAAGATAATGAAGATGATAACAATGCAAATCAAGATAAAAATGCGGCCAACGTATTCGGAGGCAAAAGCTCGGACTTGGATCAGGCAAAAATGATTACAAATAAGGAACTGATAGCAATGGCAGCAAAACAAAAGGAAATAAAGAGCAGACAAGAAACGGTTGAAGATATCGATCCATCCATATATGATTATGATGGTGCCTATGATGTCATGAAAAGTGCTGAAAAGGCAGCAAAAGACCAAATCCGATCAGAAAAACATGAAAGAAAGGTAGAGTATCTTTTCTATGTTCCATATATGTATATATACCACGCTAATATTTTCCACTAATTTAGTTGCCCTATATTATATTATTGTCTATTTTGTAGTCCAAATATATCGACGCTTTATTAAAGACCGCAGAACGACGAAAATTCGATCAAGCCAGAGTCAAAGAAAAAATAATACAAAAAGAAAGGGAGGCTGAGGGCGAGCTCTACGCAGATAAAGAGAAATTCGTAACAACAGCGTATGTATTCTACCCATATAAAAGGATTGAGACGCCAAGTGATAATAACAATAAAACAATTGCTAAAAGCGCGTTATTGTAACAATTCATAGATACAAGGAACAAATGGAAGAGATGCGTAGATTGGAAGAAGAGGAGAAGCTCAAGGAAGGTATGTGAAGTGGATCATTTTATATCTAAGTTTGAATCTAAGCATCGTTACTCGAGCATTTTCTGGATGTTTTATTTGAAAATTGCTGATCAATAGAAGCTGAGGACGTAACAAAGAGGAAGGATATGACTGGGTTCTACCAAAACTATATTGACGAAACCGACAAAGCTACTAGTGCTGCTAGGCAAGCGAGTTTCTTGGCATTGCAAAAACCAATTGGGGAATCCACCAAAGAGTCCAGTGACAATAAACACCACCCATGCGGTTCGGATAAAAAGGATTCGAAGATTAAAGATTATGGAAAAGATGTTACTTTGAACGATGATAACGAGGTTGTTGATAAACGCGAACTTTTAAAGTCCGGGATCAATATTATAAACAAACCAGGTGTTTCGACAAAATCTAGAAGGCATAATGGTTTACGGGAACATGATGATGATGATAATAGGGACAGATCCAGGGGCTCAAGATATAGGATCAGAGACCATGACACAGGCCATAGAAATGATCAAAAGTACAATAGACACAGGTCCAGAAGAGGACATGATAATGAAGGTAGATCTGAGGTTAGTAGATATATTGAAAAACAGATAGAAAACAACGCCAAAGAGGATCAGGAACTTCAGGAACATGAACGGGAAAAACTTGCACGGATGAATAAACGACACAACACAGAGGAATCAGTCATGAGTGCCAGAGAAAGATATCTGGCTCGCAAGAAAGCCAAAAGCCAGCAGCAAGAAAGTCAATGAATAGATATTTGTAGCTTAAAAGCTCTGTTATTTTAAAACAGTTGTAGTTGACCAACAAAATACCTAGTTTTATATCATGTTTTGTGGAATCTTATACTATTATATTAAGGTAGATAGGTATGCCATTGTGGCCTAAATACAATACCAAAAGCGTTGTACAAGTAAAGGAATGAGACAGTCAAAATTACAATTGATTATTATGACAATATGAAGTTACTAATATGAGGAATGGCTGTTTTAATAACAATTGGAAACGGAATTTGGAAGCGAAAAACAAAAGTTGAATTAAAAAGTAAAACGCAATCGATGCTATATAAGGAGTGCAAATTTGAGTTGATAAAATAAAATAGACAGATATATCAAGGACAAAAACTTTTGGGAAAGGTAAATCCACAAGTCTGAACGCTTGATATAGCTAGAATTCTTTACAAAGACTTGGAGAGGATTGATTTTTGAGGAAAGTTGCGGGGTGCAGTTGACATTATGAAGATGTAAAAGTATGCTTTTATGGTTTGATAATGCTTAAGATAGAGTAAGTGTGTGTGCGGCCAACAGACCTAATAAGGAGAGACAAAGATATCAAATAATGACGACTCTCTTGTATTAAATAATTATACATATACATCTCTCCAGCGGATATTACTAGCAGCAGATCCGGGCGGCATGGAATTCTTTTGGTATGTCCCGTAACCCTGATGTTGTTGTTGCTGCTGCTGCTGTTGAACGTGTGGATTGTTTGCATTGTTATAGTGGCTAGAGCGAATCGTTGAAGCTGAGTTGGCAGCAGCAGCAGCACTATGAGGATACCTCTGAAGAGACTCTTGCGAATACTCACTGGAGTTGGGGTGTGGGTAAGAGCCATTCTGAGCCCGATGGCTTAGACATGACTCACAGCAGGGCTGTCCATCATTGATCTCACCAAAAGGCATCTTTGGTGTTATAACCTTGCCACAGTCAACGCAGCTAAAGCACTTGGGATGGAAGGATTTACCCTCATGCTTGACAAACACTCCTCCAATCTCTTCTTCACACTTGACACAAACCAAGGGAGGCGAGTTTGGATCTCCCGTGGAGGCCGGCATACAATTATTATGGTACTCTTTACCCTCGAACAGAACATAGGACCCTTCGTCAAAACGCTCATTACACCCAGCGCACGAAAAGCACTCAGGATGGTACTTTTTGCCATTCGAAAGGTGGAAGCGCGGGCCAGACAGCACTTGATCGCATTTGTCGCAGTAGTCTTCTGGAGGCGGTGCTGAGAACAACGATGCCTTAGAGCCGTAGTTATCACCATACCCACTCCTGTTTCTGGACGATGGTCTGGAGGACACTGAAACGACGGGTGGCTCAGGAGGCACACATTCAGGGTGATATTCGCAGCCATCCTCCAAGACATACACGCCATCGTCAATGGTCTTCTTGCAAGCACTGCAGAAGAAGCATTCGGGGTGGATCTGCCGTCCATCAGAAAGTCTAAACCATGTCTCGCCGACCGGGCTCTGGCACTTGGAGCAATGGTTGGGCAGGGCTTGTGTTGGCGATGGCGCTTGTTTCTGGTGACCAGATCTTGACTTTGGCAGTGGCATAGGCGAGGGTCCTTTTGGTGTTGGGCGTGACTTTGGTCGACTTGGAAGAGGATGGCGTCTTTGCTGTTGTTGTTGTTGTTTATTGGAATCATCTGTAGAACTAACATTAGTGGGAAGACGACGACCTCCTGGACGTGGGCGGGAGCGAAGCATTTCATTATGAGCATCGAGCAAGGGAACGGTATTCTTTGTTGGTGCTGGCTGGACATGTGACCGTATCATATCCTCGAGCTCTGGAACACCTGTGCGCTTGGGATCTGCATTGACACTTCTCATTGTGCCTTCTGGGCCACTCCGACTGGTTGATCGAGGTGCATTTGGATCCACTAGGCTAGACAGCTGCTGATAAATTCTCTTGAGAGGCTGCCTTGAATCCTCCTTTGTGTCGGCAGTGTAATCTTGAGTGCGATATTCACCAGATCCTTGACCTGGAAGGATATAGTCGGCCAGAGAGCGAGGAACCGGTGACATCGTCGAGGTACTCATAGCCCGTGATGAATTATTTTGGAATTCTCTTTCAACGGGAGTAGGGAGCTCTGATTTATCTTTATTGACAATACTGCTAACCCCACTTGAATGTACATCTACATTACTAATATCACTGACGCTTTCTGCATGCATGGGTAGAGACCTTGGCGACCCCTGTGGAGGCACAACCATTCTCTCTTGGCTCTCGAGCGTTGACACTGTATCGTGATTTATACTGGGTGGAGGTGGCAATGGGTCACTGCTTATATCGTTTGAAGCCAGATCTGCCAAAGTGACCGTTTGTCTTTGAGTGGGCTGCCTGTTTGAGTTCCGAGAATCTGAAGCAGGCGTTGTGTTCCTTGTACTATTAGTAGCAACCGGTGAAAGTGGCTTTGCAGTAAACTTTGGCTCTGGTTGCTTAGAATATATCGGACTGGGCGATGGCTTTTCATTTACCCCTCCGTTCATAGGTGGCGTGGGGATTCCAATGCGAGGGTGGCTAACCGGTGCTTTATATTCTTGGGAGGCTGGGGCCCTGCTTACGTACATTGAAGTGGGTCTTGTGTTCTCAGATGTGCTATTTGCGTTCCCACTATCTCTCAAAACTATTGACATCCTTTCGTTGCTTTCTGCTTGTGCGGGTGTAGTAGTAGCGACTGGTTTGTCTGGCATGGTCGCCAAGGCGTAGCTAGTAGCTGGAGCCATCGAGCTGGTTGGGATTCTATAGTAGCTTGACCTGACTGTGGCTTGACCTGAGGTGTATGGAGGGTTCTCCGAAACGGACACTGCCGTCTTGATTGGCATCGCCATCGAGTGTGATGGGGCAGGCTCTATGCTACTCATCGTAGTGTGCGGTTGGGTAGGCGACTTTACGAGAGTTGGCATTTTTAGTAGAGACCCCTTTCCAGGGTTCAAGGAAAAGCATTTCTCGCAAATTGGGACGCCACTCATATCAACCATAGGTGTCAGGAGCTGCTTATCACATTGCTTGCACCGTAGACACAGCTTGTGCCATACTTTGTCACCGTACTTCACCCACGGACGCCCATGGGTGAGCACAAGCCTCTTACAAGTATCGCAGTGGCCTTTAGAATAACTCTTGTTGTAGCAGTCAGAGCAATAAACTTGCCCAGGCTTGCTTGCGAATTGCCTTTGTTCCTCAAAACTTAATGGCTTAGAGCATTCCACACAGGGAGCTTTAGGGTTGATAGTGTCGAAATTAGGGAGCGTCTGTGCTCTATTGCGGATGAAGTCCAAATGGGCAGCAGAATGCCGCGAAGGCTTCGATAGTGGAGACGTTTCAACTCCAGGTGAATTCACGCCACCCTTATTATCTGCCGGCTCTAGTGATCTGGTTTCTGTAACATGATTAGTGGCCGCTTGAATCTGGGGTTTGTCATACTGGTACGTTGGCGAGTAGTGATCTGGCCCGTAGTTTTGCGGCTTATACTGTGCATACGGCGAGTCTTGCCCTACTGCCAAACTCATCGGGCGCGCTGACGGCGACTTTGAATAGCCACTTAAAGGATCCCTTAAGGAAGTTAATGGCGACGAATTCGCTGGTATATTCCGTGCAAACGGCGAGTAGTTTTGTGCTGTGTTGACTACTGGAGAATTTCCTATAGTACTTTCCCGCATTATAGCCCTTGGCGAATATTTATCCTGGATTGATGGGGGTGTGTTTTGTTTGCCAATTCGCAGGTCCCTCATGTTTGGTGACAGCGACAGAATGTTTCCAAGCTCCTTTTCCTTATGCTCAGATACACTGCGTCTGCGAATGTCTGCGAATGGCTTCTGAGGCAATGGAGTTTGCTGTGTACTATTATATCTCGGCGAATATCCTGCCTTGTTATATTCTCTGGGTGGTGTTGGGGCACCATAGCTATTGATGTACCCGCCCGGAGACGAAACAACGGGATCTTTGAAAAACATCGAGTTTACCGCTGGCCGCTGTTTGGCTGAACTCACACCAATTTGGTTGCGCTTTTCAAGATACGTGGTAGACCATGGATCTTTCTTTTCTGATTTTACAACCGACCCCTCTGCAATAGACTCGACCCCAAGTCCTCCGCATCGACTACATCTTTCCTTGAATACGATATCACCACAGTTCTTACAAAACATTATTTATGGCACACGTATGGCATATGTTTGGCGGGATGGTGATGGGCGTGTTGTGCTTTGGGTTTATTCAGGAATATTGTTATCGTTTGAGCCGACTGCTGCTGTACCTGGCAATTAACGAATTGGTACGTTTTAAAAGAAAATTCGGTGTATAATAATAACGGGGGTAAAAAAGGTTTAGTAGTTAAGGGAGATACTTGAAAAATATGAACTTTGAAAGGAAAACAAGTAAACAAGATGGCCAAGGAATAAGTGGTAAAAAAGCCCAAGATATTGGCCCAATTCTCAATATTACAACAAAAAGCTCGTGCTTATTTTAAGCAAAGGCGCAGAAAGCGATAGTACAAAAGGGTTTGTTGTGATATGGCTGCCTTTTCAACAAAAAGTGCGTAGAATTGAACACCTTATTGACGACCTTGTGTGGAAAGAAGATGTGATCCAAGAAGCAGAAAATGAAAAAGACGCCCAATAAAGCTAGCAAATAGCCCGTTGGCAAAGAAAGATTCAACTTTTGCAAAAGCAAGTAGTAGAGATCTCTGTTATATACCTCCAAACAAAAAAAAGAACTAAAATACAGTGTTAATAGTAGAGAAAGAGAATAGAGAACGTAGAGAGGAATTACAGAGCAACAAAACAACCATGTTGGCAAGTATATTAGTCCAGCATTTGACCACCACTACCACTCCCTCCTCCCCCCAAGAGAGAGAAATAATTTGGATAAACAGTGCTTTTGATGGCGTGTGTGTTTGGTGGAACCCACTAGCAGCAGTCTGGTGTCTATGAGAGAGGAGGAGGCGTTCCCACAAAAAATTATAGATTAGGTATGAGAAATACCAAATGTGGGTGGTGAACAAGTGGTGCTTTCATAACCAGCCAATAGATTTTCGATATTCACAAACGCGTAAACAAACGCGGAACTTGCTACTAGCTTGGCGGCTTTTTCACTTTTGCCTTTTCTGGACACCACAGATCAAAGATGGTCCCCGACTTTTACACACACATGCTAATTTGTAAGCCAAAAGGTTCTTGGAAATGCTGCTTTTTAACATGTTTAACTAAAACTCACACATCCTGGCTCGAATGCCTAGATCTCACGCTACTATGCATTTCTGCATTATAGGAGAGTATTTTCGGAAACAGTAGTCCTCAATTTTTAGAAACTGGGTTCTCAAGATCTTCCCAAGATCTAAGCCACGTGTATACAATTTTAGCACCACCAGTTGGGCTAAGCTGCTTATCGGTCCTTTTCATGTGTGCCTGTTAGCTTTCTTCTGGAAGTTGGCATACTATGGATAACATCTCATATCCCGTAATACAGCATATTGTATAGTCACAAAAAAACTGTTAAATGTAATCATCAAGGAATCAACAATGCCTGATCGTTAAATATGGCAACTAAACTTAAATTATTAGAGTAGTTTTTATGTTAATGCAAAAATAAGAATAGTAGTATATTTAACTAGAAAAATAATGAGTAATAGGCATTGTTTATACACTAAAAATCTAAATAGCAGATACCCTAGTCTTGCAAAGCACTATAAACTGGCTGAACAACTTCACAGACACGGTCTACAGGCATGTCTCCACAAGCAGCCGCCATAACCCGCTCAAGCTTTTGAAGGCGTTCTTTTTCAGCCCTTAGTGCAGCCTTGAGTCCATTTATTTCGGCTCGCTCTTCACCAAGAATGTGTGCTATACTTGTCTTATTGGACGCCTGTTGCTCTGGTATAGGTGAGGTCGCAATAGCATTTTCTAGTTGATCAGCCTCACTGTCAGAATCTGCAGGGTTCGTCATGGCTTCTATGGCCATTGGGTTTTTCCAGTGCTGAACTTGAGCAGAATACTGGGTATACCGCTTAGCCACGCTGCTTTCAAGCCTCATGTGCTTGTTCCTAATCGTGTAAAGCGATTTAAGATCCCTATTGTTCACAAAATGATCCAGCTTCTGAGAATTAGTATCTGGCCCAATACTCTCGGGGCTCAGACCAATTTGTGGTTCGGATGCTTTATAGGCTTGGACGCCTCGCATGCTCTCCTTCAGAGATATGAGGCACAAAAGCTTCTTTTGTAGCAGAAGCTCGCGATTCCTAGCTCTTTCATACTCGGCTGCACGCTCTGTCAATAGTTCGCATTCTTTCTTCGCTTTCTCTGTTTCAAGCTGAAGGTCTACAAGGAGCTTTGAGGCGTGCTGCGAGTCTTCGTCAAGCGCAGACCAGCACCTTCTGTGATGTTCTCTGGTGTCGCTTGTGAACTTTGATATTGCGTCACTAGCGAGCTTATAGGTCTCATTGTAGTAATCGGTCTCATTATGGTTATAGACGTCTTTACTGCTCCCACCATTATTTTGGTCATCAACAAAT
This sequence comes from Mycoemilia scoparia, assembly GCA_027575805.1. Classification (NCBI taxonomy): domain Eukaryota; kingdom Fungi; phylum Kickxellomycota; class Kickxellomycetes; order Kickxellales; family Kickxellaceae; genus Mycoemilia; species Mycoemilia scoparia. The sequence goes on along the minus strand of JANBPU010000018.1, from coordinate 148,368 downwards.
GTGTCTGCATAAATATCAACTACTGGTGGCGTATTCTGGTGCTTTTTTCTGTGACTATGTGGATGCACGGCCCTCTCGCGAGGAGAGCTCGAAGCATCTTCAAGAGATGCGGATGTGAATGTTGGGTTAGAAAGGGGCGACTGCTGGTAGCCATTTGGTCTGTTATGCAATAGGGCGCTTGAAAGATTACGTGCAGACGGTGCAGCGTGGGCGGCCTTTGTATCGTGCATGCTTCTGGATGGTGGTGTAAGTTTGGATGACTCTGGTACTTCTTCAGCAGCAGTAGCTAGAAATGCGGCCAATTGATGGAGGCCGTTTTGGCGGGCTGTTGTTGTGGCATCCCGGCCTTGATAGTCACGCCACCTGACAACCTGTATTTGGCCATTGAGGTGAAGTACATCAACTATGTGCTTTGCATACTGTATTCTAGCAGACTCGAGGATCTGCGAATATGACCTTTCAGATTGCCCAGCTGGCCTTTTTATGGAAGGGGGGAGAATGGCTATCCAGTGGACCACAGTGCAGCCATCCTTATCTCGTTTAACAAGACTATCCTTTAGAGCTTCAACAAGCCAAGAAAAGTTTTGGTGGATATGTCTATTGTGTTGAGAGTCGGATTGAATGGCAAGCATAAGCGGTGTTTGGCCGTCTCTGTTAGATATACATGGGTCAGCATCACGCTCAAGAAGAGCCCTTACAATTTCAATAGACCCAGCTTGGGTGGCAAGGTGAAGATATGTATTTCCAGATGAGTTTAAAGGCAGATTCGGGTCAAAACCAGGACTGCTTCTTATAAAATCAACCAACTCAGGCGGTGGTGGTGGGAGACCAGCGCTTTGTGAATATGATGACAGATAGTGCTGGATTGAAGAGCTGGTGACTTGGATTGCATCTCGTTGATGGTGCTGATGCGAAATATTTCTTATCGGAGTCTCATAGCTTGAGGCTGGGTATCTGGATGCATTAACACTGTGACTGTCTTCTCTGGGGCTGTTAAAGTCGGGTTTGATATATCTTGGTAGGCTTTGGGGGGTAATGAGGGACGGTGCCTGGTGGCTTTGGTTGTGGTCGTGCATATAAGAGCTAATGTTTTCTTTTCCCTTAAGGATGTGTGATGTAGACGAGGTTTGTCGGCCGATTAGGTTTGCTATATGGGTTCCGGGTGTTTCTGGTGTTGCCAGCACAGCGGATGTGCCTGGCTGAGAGTATCCAGTAACCAATTTCCCATTTTGAGGATACGCATACCCAATGGGCGTCGAAGCGCTTGATACAGAATTATTGGCTGAGCCATGTCGTGATGATATTGTTGATGGTGTCTGCATTGTAAAGACTTCTGTGCCCGAATCGGGTACCGTGGATGGTGAAGCGGATGGTCCTGTGTTGCGTTTTTTCCCTGACAACCTTCTGGAGTTTATTGACAGGCCACTGGAGGCAGGCTTACGTTTACGCAGGGACTCGAGACTGCAGGGGGCAGTTGGGGGCTTTTCTCCAGGAGCAGGCTCATACTCAAGGACATACTTTATTGCATCATAGACATTGAGCTGTTTGGCAAGAGCCACGGCCCTCTCTTTGGGTACCCAGGTTCCCTGGTACTTTCCGTATCCGCCCTGGACCTTCTCATGAACGCCAGGGTGTATCTCCCTTTCCAGGAAGCGTGTGCGGTGAGGTTTGTCATATTGCGCACACTTCAGGATCTGGGTCGCGTTTACGTACGAGTCTGCTCTTCTCCTCATAACAGCGGTTCCATTGTATATTTGCTGGTACACTTCGACACCAGCATAGGATGCGGACCAGACCTGGCTGCTCGAGAGAGAAAAATCGGGGGAGAGATCGTTAGAACGCCTACTCCCGGAAATGTCATTAGGAGGCGTTTTCGTAGGGATGGGTCGGTGAATCTGCGAACGTGAGGTTGTGTAACTTTGGGGTCGTATGAATGGTTGAGACATGGGCGGGTTTCTGGTACTCTGTGGTTGATACGATGGATTCATATCAAGTAATGTAGTGATATAAGTTGCAGGGGACAATGGTTGCTGGAAGGATATGTGGTGCTAAAGTTCTAAACTCTATAGTCCAGGGAAAACAGAAATTCAATCTAGACTGCCACGCCCTTTAGAAAAGAATTCTTTAGATATGATCGGCCCCGTATGGTTGGTCCTGGGTGCTGCTGGTATTCGATATCGGACAATGTCAAGGTTGAGAAAACACGTAGGCTCAAATATCAGAGAAAGGGTTACGCAGGGCCTCAAGATTTGAAGTCCAAATTTAGATATGGCTGTGCCAAATGCCAAAATGTGGAAGGTCAGTAAAAAATACAAATGTCGTGTCGATATAGGCCCTGGGTGTCGCGTTTTTTCATAAATATACCAGAAGAGCTCGCTTTCCCTTTCCTTGGCGGTGACAAGGACACGAAATCGCAGGCCTTTATTGCGCAAGGGTCTCTACTAAATTTATCGTCGCGAGGTCCACGTTATGAGCGCGCGTTGGAAATTGCAAAGAAGGGATTGCTGGCAATCGAAGAGGTCACAGGCGTTGGCAAACCCAATGTGTACGTTTATAATGTCGAGTATGGCGAAAAAGAGAAGGGAGGAACTGCAGGGACAGAGAGAAAGCAAAGAAAAGAAAATGCTGAGGGCAGGCCAGAAACATTGATTGTTTTTAAGAGCAATCTGTACACATACCACAGCAATCAAAATACTTAGAGAGGAATTAAAGTTGATGGCAGTAAAGAGCTGCCACTCAACAAGATACACCCACATATGCCTGCCTGTCTGCTTGCACAAACCCTCTCTCACCAAACACTAGCCTCAGTCAACAGGCGTGCATGCGTGCGTGTGGCTAAGTATTGAAAGCTGGCCCCTTTTAACCCGCTCCAAAAGGCCTGCTATTTGAGCCGGGCAAGAAAACAGCCATATTTTGTATTCGCAAACTGACACTTTTGGATATGCATTAACATCGCAATGGACGAAGGCTCTACGTAAAGCCATGTAGCTGGAAATCGGCTCTTTGGGCATGGCCTGGTACTCCTTTTTAAAGCTGTGCTCTGCATGATGGCAACCATATCAGAAAATAAGGGCCATGTTAACCAACCCTGGCGTACATCTCTGCATGACGGATACAGAGACACACGGCATCAAGTTAAAATGTACAATGTCTATCAGATGCTGGCTTACAGGATGTTAATAAAACTGGAATAGACTGATTCCCAGGCCAAGAACCCAATGCCCTAATGCGCCGAATGGATTCTTGTTGGAAAACCCCCACAACACTGTGCCATTGGCAAGCTTTCTACCACATTACCAATGCAATGGAGATGCAAAAAGACTAAGGCTATATAAAAGTTTAGTATCTTTTATTGTGTCAGTATCCAAAACTTATCTCGCCTCTACTGAATCAACTGTATGGGCATTAACTTATGAAGGGTTAGTCACTCATTTGGCTGCAATTGTGCCTATAATCATTGGCTGCCCTTCAAAGATAACCATCCATATGCGGAGCAAGTTGCTACAGCTAATGCCAACGGCTGCTACTGATGCTCGAATCCATGCACGCTCGAGCCATAGAAAGAAAGCTCAACTCTGTGGTCCATCTGATACGCAACGGCATGCTTATTGGGAACAACAATGCATATCATTTGCATCTTGAATTCATTGAACCGATGGCGTTTCTTTACACATCCGACATTCATCCCTTAACAACGCATGCTAGAGTCTCCTCTAGAAGTGTGCCAGAATAGTGTCTCCAGTGCTCCCCAGAATGTATGAGGGTACAGGGCTGCTCCCTTTTGATGAAGAACCGGCCACGTTGCTGATTCACTCTGGTAGCCAACTTGGAAGAGATCCTTCTGATCTTGATCTGCCACACATATATATGTATATTGCAGCTTTGTGGTTTCGTATTTCAAAGTAGACAGCTCACATTTGAGTCAGCACATTCGATTCAACAATCTCTATCTTTGCCTCCCCAGAAGCCGATCTATTATATAAATGGCATTTCCTAAAGTTGCTACGCATGTGTAAATTGGTTATGCTGGTGGGATGGTGGCGTGGTATGGATAGGCGTGTATATGGGCGATTGTTTTTGAAGGGTTAGTCACTCATTTGGCTGGGGTTACGCCTATAGTCGTCAGCCATCAAAAGTTACCCTTTAAAATTCTGTATATTATACATAATTTCAGTAAACGCCATGTCTTTGTGAGTGTACAATCCATTTCGGATCATAACAGCCATGTGCACAAACAGAACATAAAGCAAGGAAAAGAGATGTGTATTTATAGTTTAAAAAGACTTTGAAGATAAAAATAATGCTAATGCTATTTAAAATGCACAGTAGGCTTTAGCCTACTAGAATATGCTCCACCAGGCTCATTTCTGTATTCAGCATTGGCGGGTTGGCTGCTATGCGGAGATGCCTCTTCACTAGGCTTGAAGTAGTCACTGTCAAGCGCCTTGCTTATGCTCGACAGGTTTTCGGAAAGAGAAGCGGGCGATGCTGCCATTGTTGTTGGTATCGGGAGCGGTGTTGGGCTGCTTTGTGCAAGGGAAGACGGCGTGAATTTGCCGTCTTGCATCAATCCGTCCGCGGGCTGTGGCGACATGTAACAATTCCTTTTCTCGCCAGGTAGATTTGGGGTTTCCCAAATCGGCCCAGGGCGTGGATAATGATCCTTGGCTTTATGATCATGCAGCTCATGTTGAGCACCCTGTTTCGGTAAGTCTGAAGTTCTATTACGGATATCAGCCGGATATACAGCAGAAGCCTTGATTCTAGAATCCGGATCATGTCTGTCGAGAGCATTCGCATCCTGTGAGTATGGCTGCATCGGCGCCTGCTGATGGAAATGCGGGCCATTGGAATCATGGATGTGGGCCTTTTGGTGGTTCGTATTGGATGTTGGGTCGCTGCCACGCTCAATATCATTGACCGACGGCGAACCCTGGTCATAAAGGTAGCCCATTTGGCGCCTGGTTTTGTGGTACTCGTCGACTGGGACGTTTTTTGTAGCCACGATACCATCAAATCCTAAACCGTAGCTGCTGCTAGAATAAGACTCTGGCACGCCAGGGGTTCTATGTTGTACAAACTGATTCCAATTGTAGCGTATGTCGTGGCGCGGAGATGCCAGGCTGACCCATGATAAAACGAATAGTGCCACCCCAAGAGTCGATATGAATATGCATGCCACAATGTTGAAGGTCACTGAGGTGTACACCAGACATCCAAAGAACGTATATAAAAGCCCCCGGCCCCGATATGTCAGAAGGAACCTCATTTGCTCGGCGACAAACACAGGCGGTTTGAATTCCGCAACAACCAGCGCCAGGAAAAGACACGCCGTATACACATTGTATATGATAACGTTCGTTGGCGATTCGTGCTTCACGATGTTGATTACAGACACGCCCACCAGCAAGCAGCAAGCTATGATGTTCAGGACATTTACTGCGAGCTGCAGAAGGTAGGAACCAAAAAATGCTGCCATGCCTGATGTTCAGGCATGCATGACGCCAAGAAAGGGTGGTTCTGTGGAATCGCTTGGAGAGCGTAGGCTTTGTGGCCAGGGGTTTGTGGCCAAAGTATAAAATAAGGCAGGGGAAGCAAAAAAGGCAAAGGCATGTATTCAGGTGGAGCCGATAGGTAAGCAGTGTTGGCTGTGTGTGCTGGGTATCAGTGAGGGCCAGGACTTCTTAAAGCACAGTGCTTTCTGTCTTTGAGGATGCTCATAAAAGGCTGCAACAGCACTGCTCTCTGGAATCGTGATTTGAGAGACGCGTTTTGGCGCGAAAGAAAGCCAGCATCCACACGGTATGCGGTATCTTCAAAGGGCTGCTCAATAGCACTGGCCCAGCAAAGGAGCATTTTCCTATCATAGATCCTGGTAATTTGCAGGTGTTTGGTAGCGCTCTGTGGCCACCAGGCGGGGCGGCTATTTGTTAAGAAACCAAACGAGCCAAGCTTGATGTTCATGGGACTGGCGTGCTTCAAAAGACAAAACAAATAATCAATGGATGGCAAACACTTGCAATGCTCTGTTTGGGCTTTACACTAAGAATGATACGCCAGTGGGCGTTGGTCTCAAGATCCTTTGCTTGTGGGAAGGATATTCGAAGAAAGTTTTTGCCTGCGTGTGCATATGTCTTGTTAGGAAGCGAGAAATTTGCAGCCAAAAGGACTCAGACAGAAGCTCCACAGTTCCAAAGCAGCTTTCAGGACAAGGCGAGCAAGAGCATGCCGATAGCGAGAGGCGTGGGCTTGTTTTTGTCCCGTGTCTTCTGGCTTTGCGCAAACCCAGGATTCAAACCTGGTATCAGTGGGCCCGGCTTATTGTCCAACAGCAGCAAAGTCGTGGCTACTGCTTGTGATGACAGTGGTGGTGAGCAGGCAGGCGTGCGTATCCGCAATTTGCCTGGGTGGCAGCAAATAAAGCGGGCGGGGCTCACAGTCAGTTCCCACATCGCTTCCTATGTCTTTTTGCTCCAAAGCCTGTTACTCCCCTTTTTAGCTTTACCTTTCGTTCATTCTCTCTTCTCCCCCTCGCCGACCTCCCAATTCACTCACTCGAGAACCTCGCTACTATATTTCTCATAAGCTGCATAGCATACCGTGCTCTCGCTACCTTCTGATTTCTAATCCCTTCTCCGCTACATTCTCGGCTTTTTGCGCAGCATTCTCTCTGCAAACTGCAACCAGGCTCTACTCCAAGACAGCTACTCCCACTGTTGGTAAACGCAGCCCTTTTACAAAACTACCATTCCCGCTTCATCAGGCCGGCCTTTAGTAAAAACATTTTCCTGCCCTTTCGAATTAAGCCTTAAAGGGTTAAAATCCGATTCTGTTTTATTACAAAGCTCTCCCCTATCCGACGTTTGTTGGTGGTAATCTTTGCACATAGGCCTGATTTGCTTCCATAGTATTTGTTGGTAAGCTGGTCTCATTGAGTCCTGTAATTTACTTTCAGTGACAAATTCGCATAGGCGCGCGCAACCGCAACCAAATATCACAGTGTTGTCTGCAACACCTGCTTTGCCAGCCTTGGATCCGGCTACCTTTTCGCCAACAATTCGGCCCAGAAAGCCCAGCCCTATCGGCCCGTCACGCAAGTCTGTCACCCTTGGCTCAAGTGGTACTTCCGTATCTGCCCAAAACAGTCGTCTGCGTGCTGCATCTGTTGACATCAGCCCTTTGCGTGTCCTGCCCCAAAAGCTCCCCAACCATTTTCACACAGATCTTTTCTCTCCTGACAGACAGACTCCCACAACCTCTGTCATAGATCCTAGCTTTCCACCCCTTCAGCCCTACACACACTCTCCTCTATCATACCCTTCCGGGTCTAGTCTAGCTTCCTCGTTGCTGCAAGGTCAACCAGGAGATATCCAGATCGTTCGTTCAATCCCTTCTTCCTTATCTGTCAAACCTCTTGTGGCTTCTCAGCAACACATACTCAATTCCCAGTTTTCCAATCGATCAATCATAAGTTCCACTTCTGAAGACATGGACTATTCTGCTGAAAAAAGCATCGCCGAAAAGCTTCAGTACATGTCTGTTGATGACAAAGGTTCTTCCGTGCCCACCCATCACGATTCCAGGAATCAATCCCCAGGATCCAGCTCTGGTGTCGATGTCATGAAACCTTTCCCCAACAGCCGTACCCCAGACAATGGTAGCATCCACTCTGGCGATGGTGATTCATCCCATCCTTCTCGCGGAAGCATTCAGCAAACGCCCCCTACAGTCGAGGATGCTCAGCTCACTGTCCGTGCTCTAGTTTCAACCAAAGAAGCTGGCGTCATCATCGGAAAATCGGGTTCCGTCATTGCTCAGCTTCGTGAAGTAGCCGGTGTGCGTGCTGGAGTCACGCAGGCCGTTTCTGGTGTTACTGACCGTGTCCTCTCAGTAATCGGCAACCTTGAGAATGTTGCTGCAGCATATGAACTTGTCGCCCGTACACTTATCGAAAACCCTGTATCCACGGCATCGATCCCCTCACCATCCGGACTTGTATCCCTACAAGATGCATCTGGTGGTAACATCCAGCACCAACAAACTGTTGTGCGTATTCTTATAGGCCATAACTTGATGGGAAGCGTCATTGGTCGCCAAGGCCTCAAGATCAAGAACATCCAGGACCTCTCTGGCGCTCGCCTTGTGGCCACCAAAGAGATGCTTCCCCAGTCAACTGAACGTGTGGTTGAGATCCATGGTACAGTTGATGGAATACGCATTGCTGTCGTCGAGATTGGAAAGTGCCTCATTCAGGATTGGGATCGTGGTGTTGGCACTGTGCTCTACAACCCAGCAGCCCGCGTTCCAACAGTTTCAAGCACATCCAACCCATACGTAAACAATCTCCGCACCGCAGCTGAGTTCATGCATTCCGATCCTGACCGCCCAATCTCGAGCCAAGGTCTGCTTGGAAGTGTTGGTGGCGGATTTGGGTCAGCCCGCCACCGTAGCCACACTGTGTCTGTGACACGTACTGGAAACGGCACCGATTTTCTTTCAGCATCCTCCATGCCTGTCCCTCCACAGTCTGGTATCCAATTCCCTGGTAGCAATACCACTCCTGGATCAGTAACCCCAACTAACCCCGCTAGTGCTGTTCCTGGATCTCTATTTGGTATGGGTGCTGCTGCTGCTAGAACACGCTCCCAGTCTGTATCTGCTCATGTCTTGGGTGGCCGTCTTCCCATACAGCAGGAAATTCGTACCCAAGAAATTCGCATTCCTGCCGATATGGTTGGTTGCATTATTGGAAAGGCTGGTTCACGTATCACTGAGATCCGCCGTCTGTCCGGTTCACGTATTTCCATCGCCAAGGCCTCGGAGTCCGAGTCTGGGGAGCGTCTCTTTACCATCACTGGAACCCGTGAGAACAACGAGAAGGCACTATACCTCCTCTATGGCCAACTCGAAGGTGAACACGAGCGACGCCTGGCACAGCAACAGCAACAGCTCCAGATGGTTAATGAGCACGGTGGATCTTTGATTGCCGGCCACGAGCCCATTCCCGAAGAGAACTAAGCATTCATCATTTGTCACAAGCAATGAAGCATACTATATGACTTGCTTCAATTGACTAGAAGGGCGCTATATTATATGTTGTTTTATTTAGTTGTCAAGTAGGAAGGGAGCAACGTCACCTTTTTGCTTAGGAACTAATATACACATAGATCCCCTATCCTCCCATATAACATTTATGTACCAGATCTACCCAGTCTCGTCCTAAGACGCTATTATATACCTATGATACATATTCCTTTATATAGTAAAAGCACACGCAGTCTCATTTATAATCATACACCTCTTGCGCACACATTGACATTATCCCTGGTTTCTTAAAAATACACAACATATCCGCACAACAATAATTAACAGCCTTCTTGGTTTCCTATTTCTGATATTTTGCGATTTCGTTTTATTTTATCAACCATATATTTCTTCTTCACCCTCTTCTATGGTTCTCTTTTACAGCTACACAAACATAGTTTTATATATTCTTTCCTACACTTGTCTATCCTTTAAAGTAAAGAATTTAGTATTATAACAACTGTCTTTATTCGTGGAATATGGTCAACAGATTTGTCTTTACACTTCATTCCAGTCAGCATTAATTTAGGTTTCTTATTGCTTAGCTAAAACAAACAATAAATACATTCATATCACAAACATACTCTACCAAAAGTCGATTTTTTTGAAACTTGACTCTTGTTATCAGAAAGAAATACGTGGTTCCAGTTCTCCAAATCGCTGCTAATATCCCAAGATTTGAGTTGAGATCAAATGTACTCTAGATAGAAAATTGGGTCCTTAGACCTTGGCCTAGTATAAGCCATTTGGTATCTTATTCCTGAGAAACCAGCATATTTGTCTTAAAGCTGTATGAATTCTGACTATACACACAATTAAGTTTGTATGTAAAACTATGTTATACTTGGCAGTTTCTCCATCAAGACTGAGCCAAATAGCACACTTACACCTCTAGCAAATTTGGCCCATAGGCTACACATTTTAGGCCAGCATTCCAGAGATTATTATTCCGGTAAACTTTTAGAAGAGACTGTTGCATTTGAATAGAATAAAAGTGGCAGAAAAAACATCTATTAAAATTATAGTAATAATGATAGTATTCTAGTGTGAGGTATTATGTTCTAATTTAATGTTTTGGGTTTATTAGAATTAGATGACTTGTTTGTCTTTTTTCTGAGCAGCGCGCGTTTGAGCATATCGTTCCTCTTCGCCTTCAATTTTTCCAAATTTTCCAGATTGGTAGTCCAACATAGTCTGGTAGATCTCTTCTTCGGTGTTCATGACGAATGGGCCATACTGGACAACAGGTTCGTTGAGTGGCTTTCCAGCAAGAACCAATACGCTGGCATCCTCCGCAGCGTTTTCTGGTAGCCTTAGTGGGATGAGCGTAGTGTTGTCATTATCCTTGTCATTTGGGTCAGCACTTTCAGCATTGAGGTCCAAAACAACCATTTGACCTTCCTTGACCTCACGCTCTTCAGTTCCAATCAGGACGGTCTGGGGGTTGTATACGTATATCATGCCGTTCATGCTACGAGGCAGACGCAGGTTGTATGGCTTTGCGCCCTTCTTGATTTTTACATTAAGAACATAAACTGGTACGCGGGCAATCGACTTCTTTTCGATGTCATTGACCTTTCCTGCAATAACTCTCAGGGATGTAAGCTTGTCTTCAGAGTAGGCGACAGGAATGTCAACCTTCTCGACATCGTCGTATTCGGGTTTGCACATCTTATCTTTGGCCGGAATGTTAAACCACACTTGGAACCCATGGAAGAGACCACCATTCTTGTACAGGTCATCGCCTGGCATTTCGCTGTGGATAACGCCTCTACCAGCGGTCATCCACTGGCAGCTGCCGGGCCCAAGGGAGCCAGTGTTGCCATTGCTGTCCTTGTGCTGCCAATTTCCTTCCAAGACGAGAGTTGCAGTTGTGATTCCGCGGTGAGGGTGATCAGGGGCTGCATTCAAAAAGTATTTTAAGGGGTATTAGTAAATATGATTGTTAATATATATATATATATATATATATGCGTTAGGTAGTCAAGCTAGAATGCTCTACTTACCACCAAGGGCCTCTCCGGGTCCGTACTCTACAGGACCCAAGTGATCAACCATCAGAATAGGGTCGACCATTCTAAAGTCTTTGTTTGGGAATGGCCTTCTGACGACGAATCCACCGCCCTCACGTTTTTTCTGGGCAGTGGCGAGATGGGTTGTCTGCTTAACAGCAGCGTTCTTTGCGTTGCGAATGATTGATGACATGTAGATAGATACAGATAAAATTGCAATTGAAAAATACACAAGGTATCGGAAAGTGAGCGATATGAATTCCATTTTTTCAGAACAGGTAATATAGCACCAGGCTTTTATACTTTTGCCCGACCTCATCATGACAAATCGAACAGGTTAAATTACAAATGCCCTTCATTATAGGATCTGGGCAATTACTGATCTAATTGTCATTGATTGGTAAGTTGAATGTTGTCATGCGGCCTATTGCTAACCAGAGAGAATGGCTGATAAATTGTGCAATAAATATCAGCCAATCATTACCCGTTTGGGTAAGACACCAGGGGGAGGAGGGTGATTGTTAAATCATATTTCGCATAACTTGTAAAGCATTATAAATCCAGGGCGTCCTTTTTGTCAGATTTTACTCAAGCTTTAGAGTTATGACTGCGATTTATGTCCTAGACTACCCAGTCCTAATAATTGTGTTTCGCTGTGTCCGAGAGTAATTAGGAATGTTCGGTCTAAGTAACAATTTATTGTTTGGGTATATATTGGAAAATCATGCTTAATAAAAACAAATCATCTAGAAATTTTCAACTGGTTTAGATTTTTTGGGAAAATAAAAGAAAATGGTGAATAATATGTAAAGGAATGTGCTACTGGGAGAGTTTGATAGAAACAAAGTCTAAGTTTTTAAATTAGCTAGATGTACTGTCATTTCCATCCTTTGGGGCTTTGGTTTCAGTGCTGCTGTCGACCTCTTTTTCTGTGGTAGTCAGAGGTTGGCTCCCCGGGGTAGATGATGTCTTGTCACCGAGCACAAAGTCTTCATATTGAACTTTTTCCTTGAATGGACGTGGGCCTAATAGGTCAACCATATCTTCGCGGTTAAGGACCTCCTTCTTTAACAATAGTTGAGCAACCTTTTCTACATCATCTCTGTGCTCCTTGAGAAGATCGAGGGTTCTTTCATATGCTTGGTCTATCATTGTCCTGGCCTCTTGATCAATCAGTTGAGCAGTGGCTTCAGAGTATGGTTTTGTAAACTGGCTCTCGCCCTGCTGTGAGTCGGAGTAGTTGAACTGACCTACACGTTTGCTCATACCGTACTGTGTGATCTGGGCATATGCCATCTTGGTTACTTTTTGCAAGTCGTCAGAAGCACCAGTGGTAACTATCTTGAAGAAAATTTCCTCTGAGGCGCGACCTCCAAGGGTCATGCACATTCTGTCATATAGTTGCTCTGTTGAGTAGAGGTACTGATCTTTGGGCAAGTATTGGGCATACCCAAGGGCGCCCTGTCCGCGAGGGATGATAGAAACCTTGAGAAGTGGATCGGCGTGGCGAAGGAACCAACCAACTATGGCATGTCCTGCTTCGTGATAGGCCACGGTCTTCTTTTCTTCAGGAGACAGTACTCGGGACTTCTTTTCAAGACCGGCGATAACCCTTTCAATGGCTTGTTCAAAGTGCACATCAGCGACTGAGTCCGAACCACCACGAGCAGCAATAAGAGCAGCTTCATTACAAACATTGGCGATATCTGCACCAGAAAATCCAGGGGTCATTGCCGCCATTTTGTTTGCGAGCTTACCAATGTCCTCTTTGGTTTTAATGGGGCGAAGGTGAACCTTGAAGATCGATGCTCTGCCAATAATGTCTGGTCTGTCTATGCTGATATGGCGATCGAATCTTCCAGGACGCATCAATGCACTATCAAGGACATCTGCTCTGTTAGTACCGGCAAGAATAACGACATGTTCGCGGGAACTGAAGCCGTCCATCTCAACAAGGAGCTGGTTAAGCGTGCTTTCACGCTCATCATTGCCACCAAGCTGGCCACCACGACCGCGGGCCTTTCCTATAGCATCGATTTCATCTACAAATATGATGCAAGGTGCGTTCTTCTTGGCAGTTGCAAAGAGGTCCCTTACACGACTGTTGTGTAGAAGAAGAGGCTGTCTACCGCCAAAGAAGGCCTCGTTATCACAGCCACAGAAATCGTAAACATATCCTTCAAAGTCTTTTCTGATAATTTTCTCGACTGTTGGCATCTCAGACTCAGACCCATCAAATATACAAGAAACTTGCCAGGTATTTGACTCCACATTGAAGGGCATTGGCCTGGCGTCAAATCCATGGATGGAGCACAGCCATGAAATCTCTTCTGATAGAGATTTTTCTGGAACTGTAATAATCGTAGTTTCGCCCGAAACTGTATACTTGTTTGATACCATGGTGCCTTGTATGTAAGCGTGTAGATGTTCTACTGGCGAACTCCATATGTATTCTGGAAGTTTCAAGCCAGAATCACTGTTGCAGGTGTGGCGAGAAATGAAATCCAAAACACGACTTTCAGTACAAGTAACACTAATAGATCCGTCTTCATTCTTGACAGTAGATGGGTTGCAGGAGAAAATTGTGTCCAATGCAGCTACAAATCTGTCTACCAGACCAGCCTTGGTTGTAGTAAATTCTGGTCCATTAGTGAGACAAGCGATGACAAATGTCAGGTCCGGGGTAACAGCGACATTGTCATTAGACCCAAAATTGATTATAGCCGTCTCATCATCAGTGGAAAACTTGTGGATCGAAGCAGGATGTTTATTTCCAGGCTGGGATCGGTAAGGTAAGTTGACCAAAACATCTCCAACTTGCATCTCACTTGTAGGAATAGCAATGATGCCGTTGTTTTGCCTAATAAACACGCTATGGTCGCCTGTAGTACGAACAACGCCACCACCCTTGTAGTGAATTTCGTATATCTCATCTACCTTGTGGCGGTAGACAGCTCGGACATTTTTCCAAGAGGACCCAGTTAAATCGCTAGTCTTTGAATTTCCACTGACAGTCTTATCATAGCCAAGGGTCTTAACTCCATTAACATGGATGGGATATCCTTCCTTACCCTGTGGATAGAAGGAATCGATATATGGTCCGATCTCGGTGAGCCTTGTGCCATTTTCATCACGCACAAGAACCATAGTGTCACCAGTGATAGATGCGCCCACACCGACAAACATCTCAACAAACTCTGATCCTGATACAGAAAAGAATGGGACACCGGCTTCCCCAGCAGTGGCCTTTGCCAACAGAGTCTTACCAGTACCTGGAGGTCCAGAAAGGATTGCACCCTTGGGAATCTTTGCGCCAAGACGCTCGTATACTTCAGGCTCTTTGAGGAACTTGACAAATTCCATAATTTCTTCTTTAGCCTCATCGCATCCAGCAACGTCCTTGAATTTTATTTGGATATCAGTTTCTTTATTATACAGTTTGGCACGGCTCTTTCCTACTCCAAATATACCACCACCAGAACCTGCACCTCCGGCACCACCGCCAGCTCTGCGAGACATCCAAATGAAGGCGCCAATTAGTAGGAGCGTGGGAGCAAAGTGGAGCAATGTAGCGCCCATAGAAACTTCATCCTGGTATGTTACTGGAATGCGCTCAGATGAAGGGATTCCAAGTTCATTCTGTGCATCAATGAGCTGTCTTTCAAACGAATCAACAGATCCGATGGAGAACATCACGGTCTGTCCGCTCCTAAAGCCAGCTGATCTAACCTCACCATTACCAGCAGAAGGGGAGAGTAGATATGCACGGACCTTTGTTCTATTAACAACTGCAAGACGCTCGACATATCCCTTGTTCAGATAATTTTTACAAAATTCTTGCCAAGTTATTTCTCTTGATTCTTCACTACTGTTCAATATGGAGAGTTGGTAGAATAGCAGGGCTGCAACGATCCAGGGAATATACGAGTTCGAGTTGTTCATCTTCATAAAATCGGCGAGATCGGACTTGTTTTTATTGGCATCTTCCTTGGATCTGGCTCTCTTTTCTTCCTTCTTGGTATTTTTCTCCTTTCCTTCGTCACCCTCAGCAGCCTTTTTATTCTTTTCCTCAGAACTTTTGGGCTCAGTATCTTTGGTTCCTTTTACGTCCTTTTCGGATTGTTTTTTTCCGCCGTCGAAAAAGTGCTCAAAGCCTATTGGCACCTGCTTGTTTTTTGTATCCTCGGGTTTATCCGTATCATTTTCTTCAGGGCTTTTATCCTTTTTGGTAGAATATAGCCTTATTCTCGTATGCGTGGCTATAGGTATGATTCTAGTTTGGATACTTCCTTTATCGAATGCAGCCTTTGGCTGTCTGATTGTTGAGTATGCATGAGTGGTGTTTGGTAGGCGTGGGCAAGCGCGAAAGAATTCAGATCGCGAGTCACATTTATGTAGCAATTTCAGGGCTCGAGATTGCCTTCCATAAGACAATCCCTTGTTTACTGAAAATTGCCTCAGCATATTTTAAAAAAGAACTTTGTTGAACGATAGAGAAAAACAGGGACCATGAGCACCAACTTGGTATAAAGCTTGGATTATTTACTCCAAAGCCTTCTAACTCTTGGCTAGCTGATTAGAGAGAGTTCCACATCACCATAAGCCAACTAATAAGATGATCAAAATTAAGATTTGTCTTGAGAGTAATCAAAATCAAATGGAAAGCCTCAGTTGGCCAGTACAGAGTTGAAACTCATCAAAACTGAAAATTTATGATCTGCTATCTGTATAATTTGAGAAGAGTACTGACTCTAGGGTTTCAAGTTATAAGAGGTATGCTATAGTAAGGTAATCAGCAGGCCCCCCTAGCTCAAATCCAGGTTTTCGATTTTTTTGCAAATCATCCTTCAATGCATTTTAATGAAGCACTTGCTTTTACTATACAAGCTCAAGTTTGGTCACCCCTTTCAAACATATCAAATCGAGCTTATATTCTTGTTCTTGGCACTTTAATTTTATTCTTGAAGAGTAAAATGAAATAAAGTCATATGCCCAGCTGGAATCCTTTGTTTATGACCCTTCGTGCGGCAAACCCAATGGCCAACAGTATAACAGCATGTACTGCGATTAGCAATATTGGGACCGAGAACAAAAACCTTGGCAAGAATATTTTCCAAACCATGAGATGACGACGGAAGTTACCAGCACAAATGGCAGAAAAGGTACTCAATACCGAGTTATAGCCAATATACATGAGTACACCCCGTCCAAATGTTGATAAAAGCTTTGATGGGTTGCCCCTGATAAGCGGGTCGACCAAAGAGCGATTCCACAGAACAATGAGTGGTAGGGATAGAGATACAAGTATAAATGAGCCAAGGGAATTAATAAATACGAGAATGCCAGATAATATCAAGTTTACACTTCTAAGCCCAACAAATGCAGATGACCATTGGATAGAGGCCAAAGTAAACTGGTGTCCTGTGGAAAAGTAGTAAACGTATGAGAACAGCACCAACAACACAGTTTGTGGAAGCAACATGAAATTGGCTTTTTGATAGCCCACTTCCTCATGGGAGATTTTGAGTTTTTGATCCTGGGAGGAAGCAACTTGGTAGCAGTCACGAAGAGAGTCAAATAGCTCCAATGAGAGCAATATTTGGATCAGTAGGGCGGTTAGCATAATCTCACCCATAGGCTGCTGAGCAATAAATAATACTGAGAACATTGCACCAAGGAACAGTAGATATGAAGCACCATGTGCATTCCCAAAGCCCAGGATTATCACTGTCTTTTTGTTCTTTTCTATCTTGTTGGCCTTATGATGCGATTCTAGCTGCCCTGGCGCAGAGTCTCTGACTTTGATTTCAAGACAGAATGGGTTGAATATCCACGAAAATATGCCTCCTCCCAATGCCAGTGCAAAGGCCAAGCGAGCACATACCAGTTTTGCCACTATCATGTACTCCGATTTAGCGACAGGCCCTGTTGTTTCTTGAGATCCACCTGGGGTCGATGATTCTGCAGAAGACGTGATGCTATCAACCAACCAGTAAACAAAGCTGAGAGCAAGAACTATGGGCATAACGATACCTGTCCATCTCTTGGCTACCAAGGCCACATGGCTTTGGGATTGTTTGAGAGCTATATAAATGGCAAGTGGTGCGATTATTACTGTAGCGGCATTTATGAGTGCTAGTGGTATGGATGTCACAGTAGACAGCTGCGATGTCCCATAGAATGTTGGTTTGCACTCTGGGCCCTTTTCTTCTCTGCAGACAGTTGAGTAGTAAGATAGCCTGGTGATAATGAGCATTGCAGTCGAGCATTTTATGGCCCTACTCCTGGCATTGGTATTGATACCAACAATGGTTTGTGCTGATGACGGATCTGGCGCAGCCAAGGAGCAACACAGCAGTGCAATAAGGACCGTCTGCGTAAGATACATAGATGATCCATCTTCGCCAAAGATAAAGCTGTTTGAAGTAAAGAACAGGCTATGTATCAGTGGTATGAAGAAAGAAATCAGGGTCACTGTTTGCGCAACTTTCACAAATGGATGGTCAGATGCTAGGAATATGCTCGTGAACCACTGAACAAGGGCATCCTTTCTGATCGAAGCTACCAAGAAGATTAGAATAGAAGCTTGAAGTCCAAGTATAGACCCACCAAGGACTGTCTCTATAGAGCTTGCTTCAGATCCAAAGTGGGGTAACACTATCAAGGTACCCAAAGCTGTAAACAAGGATAGGAGCGCAGAAACAGCGATTCTTGGTTTTCCAATGCTTTTCAAGGAAATGGATTCAGGGAAGATCGTTTTCCAAGAGCATGATAGAAAGACAATGGTAAATACAGTGGTCATGATCATAATAAGTATTCCCAGTATCATGAGACCCAGGTCAAACTGTGCCCAGGCCCTACGGAGAGATGACAGTGTCACTTTCATAAACACATAATACCCTAAAGCAGCAGAATCCTCAAGGTCGTTGACATCCTTATCTTTAGCAATTCTGGCCCTGTCGTATTTCATGTAGATTTCCTCGGCATCGTCAAAAAGCTGATGCCACAGGTGGATGTCGCTTTGAGAGAAGCCGTGGAATTTCGAGGCTGAAATGTATGTGTGAATGTAGCTAAGGAGCTGGTGCGAACAAAGCCTCATCGCTCGCAAGAATCCCCACTCAGATACGATCGTTTTTTCTAGCCCATCATTCGATGGGCGTTCCAGCTTTACAATATCGTTTGCAACAACCTCTGGAATTATAGTTCCTAGGTTGTTAAATGGGATAGGAATACCAAGAGTGAGACTAATGGAGCTCACTAGATCAATCTGCGATATACTTCTGACTTCGTTTTTTGGTTCGACGTATGTGTTCTCCCACCATGCCAAAGAAAGATCATGTTCAATATGACCGCTATAAAAATCCTGTAAGAATAGCCTAGAGGCCGACTCAATGACTTTCTGAACCCGGCGCTTCCCTTTAGAGGAATTCCATCCCTTCTTTGGAGAATATATGAACATTGCTGCATCAACTTCATGATCACTTTCACCCCCATGGTCACCCATCATATCCATGCCGTGGTCCCCCATCACATATAGCACCGTATCAGCTTTACCATTCCTTTCAGCCTCATAATCTAACGCATCGACAATGAGAGTCAACAATTTGTTCATCTGAGTTAGCTTTATAGCCATTTCGCCATGGTTGGGGCCAAATCTATGACCGCAGTGGTCTACACCAAGTGTGTGTCCAATTATCAAATCCCACGATTCCTTTAGCTCGCCATTTATAAGAGGATTGTTCCCACCCTTTTCGGTGCTATCAAAATCACTATGATCCCACATCTTGTCTTGCACGACGATAGATCTCCAGTCTTCCCAAGCTTTTGAAATACGCTCCAGATCAGATTTCATATGGCCTGCATTGCCCAATTTTTCTGCAGGTGGCAGCAAAAAGTAAGGGAGTCGGGTGATTACCCCATCATCTACGGTATGAAGGTCCCACACGTCAAGACTCGGCATAGGGCGAAAAAATCCCCATCCACTTTCATTATACTTCAATGATGTGTTGCTTTTTCCTTCCGAAAGGATCTGAGGAAAAACATTAACCCAAGTATCATCGCCAGCATAGAATATATTCCTAGGCCTGGCCTTATGACCACCTTTATTTTGTGAAGATGAAGCATGCCGGTATGTCCCGGCTGTTTTCAGCTGCTGTAGCCAGTTGTCTTCTTTTATCTCTTGTCCAGCGAAATTAGTACTGGCATCAATGAATGCTGGAAGCTGCCCTGTAGTGATTCCTTTGAGCCTTTGCAAAGTTGTAGTTGGTGGATCAGCACGAGCACGATATAGCATTGCCTGATCTTCTTTTTCAGTAACAAGAGATTGTATGATAGGCAGCTTATTGTGGTAAGGATGATCCTTATTGGAACCTTCATCCCTAGTTGCAAAGTCTATCCTCAATGCATCGATGACCAGGAGGATAGCCCTTTGGAATTTTTCGGGATACCAGGCGCTGCTATATGGTCCATCCTCTTTCGACAATTCGTATAGTGGAAGCTTTGATTCGGGAGCCTTCCCCTTGATATTGCTGATGATGCTCGTATATCTCTCGACATCATAACTTGGCAACTTGTTAGGATCGCTGGTGTTTGGAAGGGATGCTCGTGTGAGAAGAAAGCCACGCGAAAATAGGTATATTCCGAGAAGCTTTGTTAGAAATAAAACCAAGAAATATACAAGCAAGGCTCGGAATTTGACTGATTTTGTGGGCTTTGATGTTGTGTTGAGTTCACCAGCAGGTGCTGATCTACCTTCACTTGACTTGATTTTTTTGCCCAACATGTTTTGATATTCGGATGGGGCGCTTTGTACAATATACCTAGCTCTGTACCATGAGGATAAGACCCAATCTACCAAGAAAAAGGTATTATCACTCTTGCAAAGGACTCAATAACCTAGGTACGTTAGCCGCAGTGATTTGTTTATTAGTAAACATATACTGAGAGGTTTATTCCATCTCTTATGGGTATTGATTTTTAACATCATGCTTTAAGGCGTTTAAAATTATTGGTGACAAACCGTTCGAGTCTGTAGCATTGAGCTATAATCCATCTATACTAAACCTTTCTTGTATATGGGAGGATTTCACTAGTGATCGAATGTATGGTAGGCAGAAGCGGGCCCTCACATTTTGGCCCAACCATACCGAGAAAATTGGTTGCATTTAGAACTTAGTTGCCAGATGGCACCACCTTTTGCCACTTTGTACCTTGATGTACTGTAGAGATCCAAAAAACAAAGTCTAGAGGCATGTGGTGGGTTGATATTAAACGACTATAAGTTATTTATTATTGGTGATTACCTAAGCATGAATTGAAGTTAAAACTGTTTCCAAATAGGCTTAACCAATAGCCTATATAAATCTACACCCCATTTTACTCAATAATCAAAAAGATAAACAAAAAGAATGCTTTTACTCGGTTCTTTAAACTACATTTGATGCTATATTCGACTTCCTTGCCTTCTATTACAAAACGCCTTTGGAAAACGATAAAGTTTCGCATAGACTAATCTCTGCTAAGTATATGGCAATAGGACTTTATGGTGCTATCAGAAAACCCAAACCGACAACCATTCTTGGCATTTTTGCCTTTGAAGCGAACAAATTCAAAGACCATAGTGTTGAGCCGTTACTATCAATCAATCATCAGCCAAAACAGTTGATTACAGAATAATCTTAAAATCACTGATACATTAGGCATGTATGTGTGTATTGCTTGGCTTGTGTTGCATCATCCCTGTCTACCTTCAAGCTTGTCTCTACCTAGATTACATTTATATTTTTGAAACATTACATATTTTGACATTGCCGTTCACATCGTTTTATAAATGGGCGGAGTTAACAGCAAGTCGACTTTCAAACAGGACGTATTTAGGCTAGCGAAAGAAAGGGTATAGTACTTAGAGATTCTTTCAAGGTCTAATTGGCTAACCAAAAAGCAATTAGGGGTGCATTTAAGAACCACCCGAGTTGTTTTTTAGGATAAGCTTTCTGAGGGACTGACTTGGATATGCCTGCTTTATCAACAACAACTACAACAATAGAACCTCCCAGCTTCAGACGAATCGATATGGGATCCAGTAAGTATCTTGCACAGAATATACATTTGCATATATGTGTCAAGTAGCAACCAGCAGCAGAAGGCAGTAGAGTCGACATGGCTATGCTTGGTTTGATGTGTGCTTTTGGATTCAATTAATGGTAACAAATACATTACATGATTCATATGTAGTTCTGGCTACTCCCAACATCACCCGACGATGTCTTTACCTTGATCACCTTGGCGGATATTCGAAGTATACGTAACCATGCACCAGAAAACTTCACAATGCTTTTTGACAAGGTCAGTCTTCCTATATCTTTGGAAATACTTGAAATATATATATATATCTTGACATTGCATACATTGTTATCTAAATATCTTTGTAAACATAAACAGGTTTTCGATAAGTTAAAGGTGCTCAAATTGCATCCAGAATTGGCAAAGAACCATGATATTGAACGGCAGTTACTAAACTGTGTAAGAGTCCTTACACGCATCATTCCGATAGCGTATGAGCAGTCTGATGCTGGAGTCGGAGTTGATACCGAACTATTATGGACCAATCGAAATGATGTAAGCAACTGTAATTTAGTAGAAATGATAGACACATTTAAGTCCAAACTGATGGCTGGTTCTGCAAAAATATGTAGCTTCATGGAAACACGGTAGTTCCAGGCACACAGTTAGCCGCTGCAATAATAGATCTACTATTTACCTCGGGATTCACAGTTCCGCAGAGCACTGTTGGCGAAAGCCCATACGTTAGATATACCATATGGTAAGCGGGAAAACAACTGTTGATATCATTGCTGATAATCGGCGAGATTTCTCTTGAGATCAAGCATATTGTAGGCAGAAATGTGTCCTCAGATTTTGGTCCAACCATCTACTATTTTATATGCAGACTCCTGGGGACTCCCCATTTTGGCTAAATCCCTGTGAAATCTGGCCATATATCAATTTTATATTAAATACCACATAAATACACTTTTAGGGAGAACGGAATAGGACAATCGTTGTCTACAGGCTCATCTGCAGAACATATAAGCAGAAGATTAGAGGTCATGCGTTTATTGCTTGTTTTCCTGTCCAAAGCCATGTACATTCCACCAGGTAGCTACAAAAAATCCTGCCTGCATAATGCTTTGTAATTGCTTTCATCTAAGCACCGATCTAAAACCTTATATTTGGTAATGTAGCTAAACTGATGAGTGCACGGAATCCAGCCCTGGCCCATGTAGGATATAACAGCAATCAAAGACTGGTGCTCACTATACTGTGTAGCTTTATAAACATGGGGCTCAAGGAGATCCCACAAGGTTGGGGTGTCAACTACCGCAACTCGCCCGCGGCAAATGTCCTGGAAACTCTCTCAATAACAACACTACAAACACTTCTCGTAATACTCTCTTATGATGAGTCGAATAGTATAAGAAATCAAAAACGGCCGGACACGACAGACACGGGTGTTTCGCTGTCAGGATCGGAGCCTATAATTTCTGACAAAGGAAAAGAAGCAGATTTGTCTCATGTAAGCAAATGTCCTGTTTATCACTATTGATCCTGATAGCGATTCTTGATGCTCAAGCTAAAACTGTCTTTTATATTTTATACTATAGCTCAAATCAGATAAGCCGCAGCAAATAGTTAGCTCCATAAACAAAGGACACCAAAACCTATTCCGTGTTTTCATATCCAAATTACACAGAAACCAAGAGTTTGAGTATCTTATTGCCAACATATTACGAATTCTCGACACAACTATGAAAAGGAACCTGTCTATTTTGAGCTCAATTCCTATAAAAGCAAAGACTGGTGATATAGTCAGCGAAACTGTCATGCTTCTGTGGTGTCTCATGAAATATAACAATGTAAGTCTTTTACCAGAGGTACTTATTTATAGATGCTGACCATTCATTGAAATTGACGCATTGTTTCGACTGTTTAGCGACTTCGGGCATATATCATTGACCACAATAGCACATTGAGACTATACACAATACTGGTCTACTTTATGCTAGAAAACAAGGACAATCCAGGTACGCCATATACGTATTTTTTAAACCACCATATACCAATGGTCTATTGTTCTTTAACACTTTATCGATATCCAACACATAGTCCGCATCGATATGCTTAGGATGACTACACAGGTCATCCACTATATGCTAGAAAGCCACGAGTTTGCCACCAGGCTTGCGCAGCCATTTGAACAGTCTGTCTTGCCAACAACCATGCGAATACCAGAGACGGCTGTAAACCATGGTGATCTGTTGGTTTCGGCTGTCTACAGCATTATGATGAACTCAAAGACCACCCCTCCCCAAATCTGTTTCATGCTTCTTGGAATAATTCGCAACTCTGGCCCATACTTGACGCAACTATCAAGGACCTCTTCAAGACAGATTATGCGCTTGTTTGAAATCATTTCATCTCCACCGTTCATTATTGACAGCCAAATCCACGTCCAATGGCTAATATGTCTCACCGAGGCCTTAGACTATGTCGTACACTACCGTTCCATGGACAATCCACATCTCATCTATGAAATCTCGAAATCTCGTGATATGCTACAGCGTCTCAGCAACTTTAACCTCGAAGAAGCCAAGTCGGCGTTGGCAGCATTAAAGAAAAATAAGTCTGAAATAATGGCTCAAAAGGCGAGTTCTGATCATCAGTCATCTAACAGTGGCTTTTTGGGGTATTTGAGCTTTTACAAAAAGGCACTTTATTCTTCTGGTGCTAAATCCAATTCATCAGCAAGTCCCACGACTGTATCTTCAGATCGTGACGATGGGCCAAAGAAGCCAACCTTCCAACCAACTCAAGAATGGGTAAATATTCTGATTATTTGCTGTTTTCAATCAATTGTTTGCTCTGCCCACCGCTAACCCCTCTCTTTAATATTTCAATTGCTAGGTATACTCGTGGCTCCCTGATCTACCTCTAGAACCTCTCTTGCTAATTACTGAAAAACTTGAGCCACATATCAACGCCATTGCTGAAAGGATAGAGGCGGAGATTGCTTCCAGGCCATCCATAGTCGAGTCTGAACAAGGCGCGTCAAAACCGCAACCAAACACCGATAAAGAAAGAATGAGCAATGGACAATCCCAGTATATGGATCCCATTGTAGAGCGAGAGGTCACACAAGGTGTGGTTGATTGGCTAGGGTCAAACACAGCCGCGAAAGAATTTCCGGATCTTGAGTCGACCAAGCCAAAGATCAGGCCACGCATCATCGGATCAACCCCAAGTATGGAGGCATGGTACCAAAGCTTTTTGCTGGGGAGAATATACTCGTGCGATTCAGTTAGGTTTGGCATTTGGAAAAAGAGCCATTGTAGATTATTTGTTGTAAGGCAGAGGTGATTTGGTTGGAGTAGACAAAGCTGACTTATGTATTTTGTTTCTAACATCAAAAGCATAGAAAGCCACCAGTAGTTTTATACCTCATAAGAGGATATGCTAAAACATCTCATCCCGTATAATAGTACATTCCCTTCATCAATCTCCTTAGCATTCCCAAATAGAGTTTGTCCCATTAATCAATTCCTAGCACACCCTTTTGCGATTTAAATAAATAAACCAATTGTTAAACAGTTATTCACCAATGTCATTTGACAAAGTGCCAGAAAGCCTAATCTTTAGCCAATTGTTTATTGTAATCTGATCATTATACTGTAAGGATTAAACAAGTTTTATCCCCAACAAGCTTTATTCAACAATTTGAATTAATAGCTACTCTTTAATCTTTGTCTATTCATAATTTTAAATTTGAAATATTTCAGAACTAACACTACCCAATAGTGTGTGTGTGTGTGTGTGCGTTCGTGTGATTGTTTGAGAAGGTAATAGCCAAATATACTAGCCATTTAAAAGCATCAAAGCCTAGCAATTATAAAATTCAAAGCTCATCGCAAAAAGCTTCGTACGATAGATTGAATTCGAAGTAACTATATAAATATACCCAATTCAAAATGTCCAACAACCAGAACCCCGTCTCCGACAACATTGACGATGTTACAAAGAAAATCGGAAACATTAGTCTGAATGCTAATGCCAGAGAATTTAAGCCACTAAATGTTAAAGCACCAACATTTGTTCCCTCATTCCTGGGTAAGAAGGCAGCTCCCCCAAATCCCGTAGCTACCGCCCCCACTGCTACCACTCAGCCAGTATCTTCCACGGGAGCTGACCCTGCATCTAGCAGTGCACCCAAAGTAGTGTCCCTAAAAGTGGACAATTCCACACCTTCGCCTAAGCCTAAAGAGCCAACTCCACAAGCCAAACCTAAACCTGTTCCATCTGCTTCACCAGCTCCCACTACCTCATCCACCTCATCAGTACCTGCTCCATTAAAATCCACTAAGCCCAAATCAGAGGAGACCAAAGAACTAGAAAAGGATGAGGAGATCAAGCTTGATGAACACTTCAAAGAACACTTTAATGTTATATTCATTGGGCATGTGGATGCTGGAAAATCCACATTGGGAGGAAACATTCTGTAAGCACAATTTGAAGCTATACTGTCATATATTTGTACTATTATATCCTACAGACTAACGTGTATGCTGTTAATTCTTAAAGATACCTAACTGGTATGGTCGATAAGCGTACATTGGAGAAATATGAGAGAGACGCTAAAGAGGCAGGCCGTGAATCCTGGTATCTATCATGGGCTCTTGATACAAACTCTGAGGAAAGAGCCAAGGGTATCACTGTTGAATGCGGTCGTGCGTTCTTTGAGACCCCCAAGCGTAGATACACAATACTCGATGCACCTGGCCACAAGAACTTTGTTCCAAATATGCTTAACGGTGCCTCCCAAGCGGATGTTGGAGTTTTGGTAAGACATTTCAAAGAGCAGCTACAAAAATGCATTTGGCCCTGCATTTGATGATTTTAAAAAACTAGCTACTGATCTATACCTCTGGTGCAAATAGGTCATTTCCGCACGTAAGGGTGAATTCGAAACTGGATTTGATAAGGGTGGTCAGACCCGCGAGCACGCCATTTTGGCCAAAACAGCTGGTGTGAAGACACTCATCGTTGTCATCAACAAGATGGACGACCCCACTGTCAAGTGGGATAAGGCACGTTACGATGAAATTACATCCAAGCTAACACCATTCCTCAAAGGAGCGGGCTATAGCCAAAAGGGGGGTAAGTTTAAATTCGCAACCACATATATGAGTAGTTATTCTTGAAGGGCTGAATGCGGATATTGCATGATGATACATTGATCAATGAAAATATATGGAGACCAGTATGCAAGTTGAAACTGGCCTACTAGTAAAACTTAGTCCTTCAAAAATAATCACTCATATTCGCGAACCATTAAAATGGAAAATTCATTATACTAAATAGCCAAACAGATACACGTACATGTTTTCACCAATTTCAATGACTTGCATATAGATATTATCTTCATGCCTATTTCCGGATTTACCGGCGCTGGTGTGAAAGACAGAGTCGCAAGCAAAGACTGCAGCTGGCACAATGGCCCTTCATTGCTCGAAACATTGGACTCTATGAATGCAGTTGAGCGCAAGATAAATGGCCCATTACGCTTTCCAATTAGCGAGAAATACAAGGACATGGGAACCATAATCAGCGGAAAGGTGGAATCTGGACACGTCAAGGTTAACCAAAAGGTACTGCTGATGCCCAACAAGACATCTTGCGAAGTCACGGCCATATATGGCGAGAATGACCAGGAAGTGGGAATGGCAGTCTGTGGAGACAATGTTCGCGTTCGTCTGCGTGGCGTTGAGGAAGATGAGGTCAGTGAGGGCTTCGTTCTCACTGACACTAAGCACCCATGCCGTAGCACCAAGAGCTTTGACGCGCATTTGGTAGTTCTTGATGTGAAAAACATCATCACTGCTGGCTATAGTGCAGTCCTGCATGTCCACAACTGTACGGAGGAAGTTGTCCTTACTCAGCTCCTCCACTCTGTTAACAAGAAGGGAGCCATCTCCAAGAGACCACCACCATTTTTGCGCAAGGGCGAGCACTGCATTGCGCGCCTCGAAGCCACCAAGCCCATCTGCATAGAAAAATTCAAAGAATTCCCTCAGCTTGGACGCTTCACTCTTCGTGATGAAGGCAAGACCATTGCCATTGGCAAGATTACTAAGCTTATACAGACCACCGAGGTCAATGCCAACTAATAGTATACACATAGCTAGTATCGATAGTAGTGGTGGCAGTAGAATATCACTACCTGGCTTTGGCAGTGACTTAAATACATTATTTTACAACACAATAAAGATATCAAAAGATCATAGAATCATCACCAACACATAAACTTGGAATAGGATTTTCACTATTTAGGGCAACATTTCCTTTATGCTAAAAAGTGCTGTAGAGAATGGCAATGACGTGTGGTCAGCCACAAAGCAAGCCGCAAAACACCCCCAGTGCATTTCTATATGTCAGAGTAGTCTCTTCTAAAAGGGTACTAGTATATTTCCTTGGATACCAGCCAATCATTGCTGAGACTCCAGCTAAAATGTATATGGGTTATTGGCTGATTTGCAGGGAATACATTGGTACCCTTTTGGTGGAGAACTAGTTGCTATATATAAGCCACAGACTGTAAATCAGAGGAGAAGGGAAGCCAGAATTGATGATCCTTAGCGCAATTTACGCCAAGACACGAGGGTTTTGTTTGCATTGCTTTATATGGTGGCCTTTTTACAGCTATGTGCTGGAGCCCGAAAAAGCATAACAACCAAAAGGGAGAGCGAGAGAGAAACATGTCACAAGCATATACTTGCTAGCTATCCGAGAACCCCCCTTTAATGATTCGGGTTATTGCTGTAGCAAACAAATAAACAGGCAGATGGAAAGGGCGGATCATGGAGGCTTAAAGAAAAGGGGCTTAGTCTGATATAATCGCGGGTAAGGTGGCGATGTGGGCATGTCATAAACAGTAGAGTAGAGCAGGGTAGAGTAAAATCCTTGCTGATGGATGACATCGTTAGGGAAGGCTAACTACCTTGTTTGCACGGGGCTCTACCAAATACTGCTGACGCCAAAAACACGCATGGCTTTAAAAATCGTGGACGGTATCAGTGCGGTGCTTTGATAAACAGGCTTGTCACACTTGCACACTAAATAGCGTCAAAACCCGGAGGTTCTAGCAACGCGAGCAGCGGATAAAGGCTTCAACTTGGTCTCTTGCGCACAAGCATGGGGCAGACGATGGCGGGGAGAGGGGAGGACAGGATGGGTGGTGGGGTGGACCAAGAGAGCTGAGCAGTAAGGAAAAGTCTGGCGCCTAGGCGGTTAAAGAGAACAATGGCACGATTTCCATAAATGGAAAGATTAATATCACACTAGAGTGTGTGGACATGATAGTGAAAAAGCAGAGCATGGTCATATTTGAGAGTGTCTTTGGAAAACCCTACAGTAAGCCATCTGTAGTCTTGGAAAACACGAGGAGTGGGCTTGAAAGTCAACCCCAGAACACCACCACCCCATCAAAAAACCCTGCCCACATCAAAGGCCGTTCTGTACATTTATTTGCAGCTTGCACTACTAGTATATCAGCCTTGTGGCTTCCAGGCTGCGTTCGTTTCTCCAGCTTTCTCGCACCTATCTCTCGCTTTCTTGCCTACAAGTGTTTAAATTCTCTGTCCAGCTCCCATTCTTGTCCACAATTCCACCGTCTATTTTATGCTCTGTTAAGCGAAAGCACGTACATTTTGATAAATTGAGTGGCATGACATTTCCGCGCTGTACGAATAATTAATACAGACATTTCAATTTACTCACAACAAACTTGCTGATATACATCATGGCAGTACATCCAGCGGTGACCAATACACACTTCCATACGGGCGAGAGACTGCAATTTGCCTCGCAATGGCCAGTCAAGCCGCAACAGTACTATAGCCACAGCGTTGGAGGCGACACACGGTCGCCAAGGCCGGCAATATATACAAACAACCCTGGAATAAATTACCCACAACACCATCACCAACAGCAAATGCCATACATTTCCAAACCACCCACACTGTCGCTAACAAATATCCCGTTTCTTGGGATGATACCACAGGGCATGCCTCAGCCGCAGTTCTACTCACACGAGACGCTAGTGCCTATTCCAAAACGTGCTGAGCATGTATCAAAGCCCCGCTCAACAACGGCTAGAAACGCCATGAACCACCCTTTGGGCAGTCAGCGCCAAAGCCACAGCATACAATCTAGCAATCAATATCAATCAAGAAAGTCGCTGGGGTATCTGCCCCAACACCATAGCCACTACCAGCAGCAACAGATCTTGCCACCAATAATCGTCCCAATACAAATGCCAGTGCCTCTCCCATCTCACCAGCACTCTGCCATCAGTCGCCCAGCCTATAATATGCCAGCTCCTATCCACCACCCGCACTCTCAACACGCAACAATGCCACACTGCGCGCCAATACGCGGGGCCACTCAGGTCCAGAGACTTGCCCAGCAGACGATATTCGAAGTCCCACAATCGCTTGTGGATTCGATCATATCCTCCTTCAAATCACGGCTAGAGCCACTCCAGGAAATGCAGTATAAACATATGAAAAATCCCCACACGGCATCGCCAAATCACACAGATCCCAGCCTGGCATACCCAGACCTTGCGACATTTGTGAGCCGCTTCCTGGCTGACAACCGGATCCCAGTGATGGTTCTTGCCCACACGCTGATATATCTGGATAGGTTCAGCAAAAGGCTGACAAAGAGATCCACAGCATGCCAATCGGCGCCGCACTTGACGTTTCTGGCAGCAATCCTTGTGGCCACAAAATACTGTGACGATCTGTGTATGATGACTTCGCGCGATATATCACGCCAGTTTAATGGGCTTTTTTCTATTCAGGATGTATCTCGGATAGAGCGGTCGTTCATGAGCATCATTAAGTACAAACTATACGTCGAACCAAAAGAGTTGGATCCCATCTTGCGAAAGCATCACATCGACAAGAAAAAGCTTTTGGCTGCAACTCATGTTGCACCGCCATAGAGTCGATTTGCCAGGCGATGCTGCATGCGCAAACAGCCTGTTTCTCCCCAGCCCCCATTCCAAACCACTCAAACTGATATCTCTCCGCATTAAGCGCTCTGCGCACTCTTCTAATCCTATATACCATTATAAGCACCCATATATATACATTTAACCGTTTCATTTATACTAGATCATGCATAGCTATATACTATAATATTTGTAAAACATCATTTATATCCCATTCTAATTATTTTCTTATTTTGCTCAGCCTGGACTTGGTGCCATATATTTTTTCCTTTATATATACACACACACACATAACACTGTCCACAAACTACTCATTCTTCTCCACCTGACCACCCCTTTCTTTATATTTAATAGCACTCCTTCCCCACAATCACTGCAACCATCAACAATCAAAATCAATAGAATGTAGCATTGTTACAAGTACTCTCCCCTCATCCACAGGTATATCAACATTATACCAAATGCCCACGTGTTTCATTGATTATATCAGACTAAGACCTTAACAACAGTTGTTGTATGGTGTCATTTTTCACAGCTAGATGCAAACTGTGACTTTACAGGAATGAGTCGTTCAAAATAAACTTATGCCCAGATGCTAAGGTTTCAGTTGTGATCAAATATATGACAGTGGGCAGAAAAGGGTCCTCAGACTTTGGGCCAATCACACAGGCCGATTTGTATGCAACTCCTGGGGGCCTTTTATGCCTAACATTGCTGCTTGCGAAATAAAGTCCATCTATTCCAGAACTCCAAGAAGACACCGAAGATACACAGAGTCAAAAATGTGTCTAATTGGAAATAGTATCCCCATTATTCAATACAACGCAGAGCGCAACAAGTGGCTGTGGCATGATTAATTTATCAATATAGGTGACTATTTACTTACTAACAATGGGAGGGGGTGACTATCTCTTCAAAAATAACCTCCCATATATTCGCCTGAGAATATCATTCATTTGTGTGTATGGTGTGAAAAGTCATTATGCAATCCAATGCATAGATTTTGACTGATACGCAGAAATTGCTAATTATTCTGTTTCTCGGTTTTCATCAGCCATGGCTTTTTTCAGTCATGAGAATCTAGAATGCTAGTTTCTATTCTTGTCAACATTATATCTTTGTTTATTTTAGTAATTTGAGCAAGCTCAGTTCAAAATAAACGTGAGGACATCCTATTGACAAGGAAAGTTTAATATAGCTAATTCTTTCTTTTTCTATATATATATATATATATATATGCTTGTGTGTGCATGGTGTCTATGACTAAGTATCATTCAACACTGTATAAAGTTTGACAGAATTGCTAAATAAATAGGCATATGGTCATTGTTTCTACCAACAAAAGAAGTGGTAAAGTTTTAATCAAGAATGAATTTAAGCACATAAGACAATTCGACTTTTAACTGATTTTTATTTAAAAAAGAAGTAAAGTTGATTGATCTGTATCCCTTGCTATTTGATGAAAATGAAAGTACTCTTATGACGGAATCTTTGAGATTAGGTATCAATATCCCAATTACTTTGGTTTGTATTATAGTAAACCCCGGTATTTATGTTCTGATGGAAATGACGATGATGGTAGCAATAGCTCCTTTTGTTCATGATTTCCTCAGCCAAGAAAGGACTACTGAAAAGCAATCTAATTTAACTTTCCATCAATTCTAGAACAATTCAAGCTCAACTTTATAACATTATAATATAACCTTATTCGATGTGACGCAAAGATGGTTCCTGTGGAACCTGAGAATATTAAGATAGCATGGTTGTGATACTGCTTCAAGTGACATGCCAAATACCATGGAAGGATTAACAGTGATTCTCACCATTAGGGTAATAATCTTTGAAGGGTGAATTTTGGTGACTGATGATTATAGGGGTAATCACAGCCAAATGGATGTCCAGTTTTACTAGTAAACTTTCATTCTTCAAAAATTATCACCCATATATATATATATATATATATATAAGAGCAGACTTCTATAAAGCACAAATAGAATAAGAATATTTTGTATGAAATGCTTCGAATGAATAAATAAAACTTTAGCAGAAATTTAAAAGATATCTAATAATGAGTAACGAGATTATTCGTCAATCTAACCAACAGTGCTGAACATAGTTCCAGATCCTTCGTATACAAGTGCAATTTTGTTTATAGCATTGACAAGCGCCGCTCTACGGTAGTCAACTCCCATTTCGTTGGCTGTGTTGCGGGTCTCACTTGATGCGACAATCATTGTGTCTTCAAGACCAGAGTAGACAAGCTCATGCTCCTCTGCTCCGTGGATAAGCTGGCGGCGCTCGGATTCGCTTAGAGGGCGTCCAGCATTCTTTTCGACAAGAGCAAGAAGCTTGGCTTTGCCCTTTTCGTCCCACTTCTTGTTCATGCGGCCGAATCTGACATGAGAAAGGTTCTTGAGCCATTCAAAGTATGAAACGCAGACACCACCAGCATTAAGAAGAAGATCTGGAATAACAACAACACCACGGGATCTGAGTTGTTCGTCAGCACCAGGGGTTACAGGTCCGTTGGCAGCCTCACCGACCATCTTGGCGCGGATGCGGCTAGCATTGCGAAGACCAATCTGACGCTCAAGGGCAGCAGGGATGAGAACGTCACATTCAAGCTCCAAAGCCTTCATGGGATCATCAATGATCTGGATACCTGGGAATTCCCTGAATGAGCCCTTCTCGCGATGCCATTGGAAGAGCTCTTCAATATTAAGACCATCAGGAGAGTAGGCGGCACAGTCGCGTTCAGCAATTCCAATAACCTTGGCACCATTGGACTCAAAGAACTTGGCAGCCCAGTAACCGACATTACCAAAACCTTGGATCACGACCGTCGTGTCCTCGATCTTACCATGGTGACCTCCCATCTGCTTTTGGACCTCGGGATATGAAAGGAATTCTCTGACACCATAGTATACACCAAGACCAGTAGCCTCGGTGCGGCCACGGACACCACCGTGGGAAATGGGTTTACCAGTAACACAACCAGCGGAGTTTACGTCTCCGGCGTTGAAATGCTTGTATGTATCAGCGATCCAGGACATTTCGCGAGCACCAGTTCCGACATCAGGAGCAGGCACATCAACACCGGGACCAATGAATCCCTTCTGGCACAGCTCCATGGTGTAACGGCGGGTGATACGTTCAAGCTGCTGGGGGGTGAACTTCTTGGGGTCAATCATGATTCCACCCTTGGCCCCGCCAAATGGCACATCGACGACGGCACACTTGTATGTCATAAGAGAAGCCAAGGCCTCTACTTCCTGTAGATCAACCTCTTCACTGTAACGAATGCCACCTTTGACTGGAAGACGATGGCGAGAGTGCTGAGCACGGTAGCCACGAATGATCTGAGACTTTCCGGGCTCCATCTCGATAGGGAAGGTGACGCTGAGAACAGCATCTATGCTTTTGATGTGAGCGAGGACCGATGGGCTGGCCCTGCTCAACTTGGCAGCCTGATCAAAGTATGATTCAACGGATTTCAAAAAACTTGGCTCGTGCTCTTCAGTAGCAGCATTTGTTGCAGCTATTCAATGATAACACCAAGAATATGATCACTATTAGCAACAGCTTACACAATCATTGTATGAAAGGATATGGCATGGCAAGCTCATCATCAAATAGTACCCTCATACGCTCCCTCCCAGCAAACCAAGCTACGGTCCATACATTTTAGCTGGTTCCGGACAGATTATTGGGTATCAGCCAAGGTATTATTCTGGTAGACTTTTGAAGGTGACTGTTTTGCCATATAGACAAAGAGTCCATTGTAAAGCCAAAGGTATATGCGAATATAGACATGGGCACTTACCAGTACTCAAGCAGCGAGTATATGCAGGTCTTAGAAGACTTAAGCCAGCTTGCTGACGGACAAACCTAAAATCAGATAAGACGCATATAGCAAGTAACCTTTAGTAATTTTCCGTATGTGTGTAATACCATCAAGGAATAAATAGCAGTCGCAGAGCACACAGACACACAACAGCAGAGGGAATACTTACTTTGAAGCGTTAAGCTTTGCGCAAGACGAAAGACACCTCATAATGGGAAAGTGAGAAATAAGACAGATATATCGGGGAGCTAGAACAAAAGAGAGACGAACAAGTATATATATATATATAATAGATGAATGGAGGAGCAAACAAATCGTAGAAAAACAGAGAGGTGTTAGGAGAGTAGCTGGCGTAAGCAATTGGATTTAAAGGGCCAGTAAATCTCAAGAGGTCGACTGTATGCACAAAGAATGGAGCGTCAAGGGTGGTAAAGGCCAGGTTACTGGGGACCAAAGACAGCAGCTATCACGATAACGCGACTTCTAACTAGCAATAACCAACATTCCAAAAAGAAAAGAGCGTTTCGCACTGGCCAGCCAGTGGCGATGGCGTATGCACATGGTCGCACAAGGTAATTGGCTATGTCACTTTGGGTTGCTTACCCCAATCATCTTTTTCTCTGAATAGGCTATAACAGAGGAGAGAGGAAGTGCGTTGTGTATAGTCCGACATCTGTCTCAGTCCAAATACTGTGTGGCGGTGTCATCCTCCTCCCCAATGTGTCAAATTTGTGCGGATGACCCATGTACACAGTTTCATAATCTGGGAGCTAAAAACACAACTAACGATCTGTCGTCTAAACATCAGGGTCGCCACACTCGGCACATTCTCAATAATTAAAAGGAGAAATTGGTGATCTACATAGAGCATTACATTAGAAAACTTGCAACTCGGGTAAAAAAAAACAGTGTGAGAAAGAGCAAAGGAAAAATCATATCTTATTGGTTAAAAAGCTTGCTGCTGCTGGTGCTGCTGCTACTACTACTACTATTACTATTATTATTACTATTATCATCATCGCTCAAAAGTCGGAAATCCAAGATGGCTGGCAGAGTGCCATTTACTTAGGCTTTCCGCTGTTTGAGCTCGCCACGTATATCAGCGATATATGGAATGAGCCCCAAAAAGTATTTTATAGAGTACATGTGGTCCTGGTCCAGGATTACGATACGTAGCATCTGCTGATACACGATTGCCCCGTAACAGCCGATTCCAGTTCCGATGTGCCATAAGGCGTGGAACTGGAAAAGAGGCGAGATGACCGGGTGCACTCTGAAACGAATCTCTCGCAGAGTGTCACAATACATGTTGTCGAGATTCCAAACAATAAACGAGAGGAGGAAAGCGAAAAAGGCGTGAGACATGATGCCCACCATATTTTTGTGAAGGTGGGGCTTTGCTTTGCTAACGCCCTTTTGCACATAGGCGCCATAGACGGTATAAAACAAGACTTGAAGACCATAGGCCACCTCGTGGAAAACTGGGTTTCGGTTTACTAGATAAATCAGGGTCACGCCAAAGCAGTACAGGAACAAAAGGAATGGAACCAGCTTTCCGGATGGCGATTTCCTTTGTGCTTGAAGCCTACAAGATAAAATGTACAAAGTGTGTTTTGTTGGTGATTAAAGTTATTGGCAATTTCGAATGAATATAATATGAGAAATGTGCAGGGATGTCCTGGCTGGTGGATATCAATTTTAGCAAGGTAGGGAGCTAATTAGGATGGGAAGATTTGCTACTTACAAGCAATTCAATGCAAATGCGGTACAGTATATCACTATAAGAAGGATATGATGCAGGGTGCGTTTAACATGTAGATTTATACCATTGTTTATCTAAACGTGATTAGAATTGTTTGCTGAAATCCATGTCATGACTGCTTACTTGGTAACTCATCGGCCAGTTGCCACTCGTATTTTAATGTCATGTGAAACAACCATCTACATAACACATAAGAATCAGGATGTATTGTATATATATGTATATTTACTTTTAAAAGATTAGGATATATAATCGCAAGGGGTGTATAATCATTCTTGGTACTTACGATCCAGTTCCAACCATAGCCATCCCCAGGTAGCAGAGTATAAAACGCGACTCTAATTTCATTTTCCAAACTCTGTATGCTCCGATTGCAGCCAGCAAAACTATACGATCGTATATCCACCGCCATCACAACAACAACAACAACAACAACAACAACAACAAGGTTAATAATGCAAGACAATATGATAATATGTGACCGAATCCCACTCTGTAAAGAGGACAACTTCTGTCCCTGATGTAGTGGGAATATGTAAATTCTGCATAGAACAATCGACATTTCTATCATGGTGCGGTCATTTATATTATATATGTAGGCGAAGAGAGAAGAAGGAGCACTGTGTATACTTACAAAAGGTCAAATTCGTCACGGCATTCCAAAACTCGGCAAAACAGTGCACCGTCGCATAGTTTTCCTGGAAAACAAAACAGAAAATAAAAGTTGTAATGAAATGCCACATATATCATCAGATCCGGCACCCCTTCGGCTGCCATATAGGAAGGACATCTTGTTTGGTGATTATCCCATATGTGCGCGTGTTTATTGCTGGCTTCACCCACATGCTACACAGTGAAATAGTAGAGCCAGAGCAGAGAATCCAGGCCAAAAATGTATCTGCTTACCTCACACCAATCTATAGTAGATGTTCTAAGAACACATTAAAACACACAAATTACATAACCATGTTTTAGTTCGGCACAAAGGTGTTGATTTCTAGTGTACATGTTTATATTTCGCCATGTGCCTGTGCTACAATTGCCTTTCTACCATGTGCACTGGCCATTGGCAGAAATTAAAGAAGCCAAGGGAGGTGATCTTGAAGAGAGAAAAACACCCATTTCGCAGTCAAAGATGAGTGGCCAAAGATACCTACATTGGGCCCCAGAACATGAAATAGCCGTCGTCGGATGAAATAATCTGGTGTGGTCTTTGTGGCTTGGGTATAGACATTATGTATGGATTTGTGGGCTAGTATTTTAGGCGCTGGGCTGGTTTGTCTAGTGCGTATGTGTCTTTCTGTTGTTTTTGGGTACGTCAAGGAAGTTTGTTTAAATCGACAAAAGTATGGTATACAGAAAGGGAGAAAGGCGAGCGAGCGAGGATATTTAGGGAGTAATACAAGGTCTCTAGGATATATATATATATATATATCTATCTATCTATATTTATTGCAGGTAGCTCTCAAGGTATAGATATAAAGGTCTCGGCGATTCCAGTTGGCTTGGAAGATATAAATCAATACGGAAGTAGCAAAACCATGGGTCACAGCACAAGGCGTTATTGACAAATAAAAGGCGAAAGAAAGTCTATTGGCATAAAGAAAGGTATTGAGAACAAGTCTATTATAGAAACCCCCAGAGACTAACAGCCAAGGATGGCTGAAACAAGAACTTTTTGCTTGAGTCTAGACATGTATGGGTAGCTCCCATTACTGCCATTGCTCCAGCATAGAGGGATTGCTCTCAGGCAAGTGATCAGTGGGAGAACACTTGCCAGTCAGGAGCAGCAAGAAAAGGGAAAGCCAAGTGGGGTTTGCAGATTTCAAGGCTGGCGCGCACAGCTACGATTCTTGGCACACCTGATTCTGCCAAATCATTTGTTCAAACCTCTCGTCATTGTGTGGATGGCCAGATTCGATTACATTAGCCCAGTCAGTGTAGTTGGCTGCGAGCTCACTCAAAAAACATAGAATCCGGATGGTTGGTCAGCAGCCCATGTCTCCGGCAATGAATGGCCATAGCAGCGACACCTGATGTGGTTAGGAAATCATGGGCTGAGACTCCAGACGCCGGTTGAGAACCCTGGGCTCTCTAAGGCCTCAAAAATGCTTTCTCTTGGCTAGACTTGTCCTCGCTATCACACAGCTGGGAATCGGTGCATTGGGCCAGTATACCAGCGCCCTTGAAACACGCCATCTTTGCCAGCAATCTTTTATCCAATGCGCTCCGAGATCATAGCATCATACATTTGCATGATTTTTGAATGCAAAAAGTTAACAGCAAAAATGTGCAAAACAGGTTCGCTCATCCGTGGTTCCCAGGAATTACTAATAATGACCCCATTAATGCTGTTCCAAATGCTGTTGATGCTGTGCAATTCGCTGTCTTCTGAAGTATCTGTATGCTTGTGTTGCTTATCAGCGACTCTGTTTCTGGCCTGTAGCTGCAATTCCTCTGAGGCCTTTTCTACCAAAGCGTCTCTTTGGTATAAAGAAGTCTGGACGCACTATTTGGTAAGTTCTCTACCAAAGGGGAACAGGCGTATACCCGATGATTAAGCATTGAGAAACTCTTAGGAACAGACTGATACCCTCATAGTACTTTCCCTGCAAATCAGCCCATAAGCCATATACACTTTAGCTGGAGTCTCAGTGATGATTGGTCAGTATCCAAGGGAATATGCTAGTACCCTTTTAGAGGAAACTACTACTCTGCCATTTAGGCAGAAGATGGGGATGTGACAATCTTGGTTGTTGTCTTGGAGGTCAGAAAATATAGGATCATCGATATCAAAGGGGCATGCTTAGTACATGTGGCAATGGTAGATAGCCACGCATAGCTCCAGACGCCGTGTTTTAGAACATCTTTCCAGAGACTTTCGGACATGAGGGCATGTGCCGCAATCATGTATCAGCGAATTGACAGGGTGGATGGTTAAGGGGAAGGGGGTATGAGCATCATTTGCATTAATAAGGTTCTGCTATTATTGCTTTGTGGGAGATACGGAAGCAGCGGAACTGGAGCGGAAAATATGTGTCCGTTACAAGGAAGCGCCTGTGGAGTCAATACAGTAAACAGGATAAGCATGTCGATCAAGCACTGTTGGCGTGAAGCACTCGAGAGAAGAGCCACTGAAAAGAATCCATCAGAGTTTTGGGCATTTGGAATAGAGGCAGCATCTTCATTGATATCCCTATCAATGATGCCTCAACAGCCTGGCCATGAGAAAATGTCCTACTTGTAGCAGCAACAATAAGGCAATACCACCACCGAATGCCATATGGAATACCCATGGGTCTTGTGCATTGGCTTGCAAATGATGTATGGCATGTGTGTGTACTGTCTTGGAAAGAGCAGTTAGCTGTGTTTCATTACATATAAAACCAGGTCAAGGCTTCTTTGGTAGCAGTTTCAATTAGTCGTTTTTCACTTTCTAGAGATTCAGTGCCAACCAGCCAGACATCCAACTGCTGCCCACCTCTCTCTCTTCTCTATTTTGGATCGATATATGCGAGTGTGTTACTATCACACACCAAAATTCAGACAATCAGCCCACTCGCTGTAAAGTCTGAGACTGCATTGCTATTTTGGCTTGACAAATATATTTGTTTCTAATCCAGTCCCCCTTGCTCGCTTTCTTTATTTCTTTTATCTAATAGACTGTTACGCTTCTATCCTCTATATTTTATTTATATATATATATATACACATCTAATCTTTCTCCCCCTTGGTTTCCTTTGCATAAGCAGCACAAGTCTCGGGTTTGTGCCTTTTTCTCCCTTCTCCCGTTCTTCTTCTTCTTCTTTCCCCTTCCATACCGTGCAAACACCAACGCATTTCAGAAAGCGCCCACGCATACACTAGTACTTATTTTTGCACATAAAAACCACTAAGCAAGTATCGCATCTGGTCGCCATCAAGCACAATCATACACCAAACTTCCCTCTTTTCTCTCTCTCTCTCTCTCTCTCTCTCTTT
Source organism: Mycoemilia scoparia (assembly GCA_027575805.1). NCBI lineage: Eukaryota > Fungi > Kickxellomycota > Kickxellomycetes > Kickxellales > Kickxellaceae > Mycoemilia > Mycoemilia scoparia. The sequence continues at coordinate 108,616 of JANBPU010000018.1, read as the reverse complement.
CTCCGTGTACCTACTACTTCCTTGTTCTTTTATAAAATCAAACCATGGGCATGATAATACTTGATTCAGTGAGTAGTGAAAACAGCTACTTTTGGGGCAAAAGGTAAGGTAAAGCCACCAGTCCAATTTGTCTGGGGCTGTGGATTCTTCACTCCGCAACGGGCTTACAAATTTGGCGCTTGTTTACTAACACATTGGTTGCGCATTTCTTTTTTTCCTGGTAGAACATCGACCATAGACTGGTGTGAAGAAAATTATGCAAAGAGTCACTATATCGCAGAGTTCTGGAATACTGTAACCAACGTTGTTTTCAGTAAGTTTCCAAAATATCAATACTGTGCTAGTGCTACATTCCTTGCAAATGTTGTAATGTAACTTTTGCAGCCCAGGAAAAGTAGTAGCAATAGCAGTGGATCTGGATTTAACATTCCTCTTGGCTGATCTTATTTACTAGTGGGCTTGGCATTGTCTGGGATTTTATGCTGCATCAGGTCAGGTCATGGTAAACGTATGATAGCCTGTCATATTGGATTTGGCCTTGTGGGCATTGGATCGTAAGTAATTCCTGTACCTTATGTGTATCAATGCCTTTGGTCATATATAATTGACTACGATTCCTTGACGAATAAGTGCCGAGGAATTATAGCAGCATGACTACTCTTTTTGATCACTGGAGTACTCATGTACCCAGAAAGGTCCTCGTGGCTCGCACAACCAATAAAATGTCGCCATGAATTGTTTAACTCCATGGCATTTGTGTCTATGTGTTTATAGCTTCTGTTTCCATGCCACGCTAAAATACACTACCCAGCTGCTAGACGAGCTACCAAGTAAGTGATCATTAGAACTTGTTTTAAATATTTGGCAAGTTCTCCACCAAAAGGGTACTAGTATATTCCCTGCAACCCAGCTCATAAGCCATGCATTTTAGAGGAGACTCTGCGGTTTAAAGGATCACTGTTGTATTTGCATATATATGCTTATTCATGATCTAGCAATGCGTGCGGAAAAGTTGGCCTTGAATCAAACAAATAAAACACATCCTATGAAATGAATGAGACATATACATACATACATACATACACACAGAGTCTTTTAGACACATGTTATATGTCCATACCTTTTATTTGATCACAAGCCAAATCCCTGGCCATATTAGGTCCACCTTTTGCCCACCACTTTGATAACATGACAGCAATATACCGGAACGATACTAACATTTATTGCGATTCCTCAATGCTTTATGACATGTAGTGCTTTACGTTGCTACCCTGGGGTCATATGCTTTGTAAGTGTGACGATTTATGTGATTTTGGTCAGATCTTGGAGGATCATGTAAACACCTGGACTTTCTGAATTTCGGGAAAACTGAAGCAAAAACTCTACTAATATTGCTATGCCAATTTCATTGTAGGATCGAAATTCGTCGTGACATCCGACATGGAATGAAGCTTCCAGTAATACTGTTTCTGATCAACCTCGCTGTCACGCTGGCATACCTTTGGGTTGTTAATCCCGTATTCCACCAGATAGTTTTTGCCTCGTTTGTAATCTTCTGTTTCAGCAGAAGCTACATGCTGATGGGAAAAGTGTACGACAAGGAAGTCAAGCGCCAACTTATTCAGCTGCTCTCGCGGTCAGCCATCATGTTCCTTACCGGATTTTGTGTTTGGAACTTGGATAACATACTGTGTCATCACTTGAGGTCGTACAGGCGCCACGCTCAGTTCCCACTTGATGGCATTTTGCAATTACATGGCTGGTGGCATGTTCTAACTGGATATGCCTGCCATTATGCCTTTACATTTATCACGCTGCTTAGAATAACTCTGTGGAATGAAAATGACAAGTATATGCTTGAATACAGCGATCTTGGCGTACCTAGAGTCGTTTTAAGAAATGGTAAAGCAAAACCTTTCTAAACAACCTTCTTCATATCCGCTAAATTATTAATATTCTCTCTCTCTCTCTCCACTCAATCACCGTTTCTTCACACGTTTCCTTTTTATACACTCCATTTTCTTTAATTGTTACTTTTTGTGCTGTACAAGGATTAAATATCTTTCTGGCCCCCATACATATACGGTTGCAGATGTAATAATGATCTGCAGCAATATTGGATATAACTGAATAGCCTAGTCTATAATGACCATAGAATAGTAATAGGCATGGTTTTTATTTGATTCAAAGACAGATATTATCGTGTAAAACTTGTTCTCTACTATTTAAATAGATCGATAAAGGTTCGAAAAGAATGATACTGGGTTGTGTTCATGTTCACAGAAGGATAATAAAAAGACATAGAATGTGAAAAGGACATGAAAAATCGATAATAGATGTTGAAATAAAATATGTAGATGTAAATACTGATGCGAATATTGCTCTGAATACCAACAACGCATTAACAGGTATGTGCAGTAAGAAAAGATGTAATTGGTGGTGATGGCGGCAGTAGCAGTGGTAATAGTTTATATTGATTGATAAAATGTAAAGAGGTATGGCCTGTCATTTAAAGATTCCCACTGCCAATACTAAGCTTCGACAAGCGGCTCAAAAGCTCCTGCTCTTTAAACCTTATTGACGGGTCCTGGGTCGCGCCATTGGCATCACCATCATTTGCTATATCGGAAAATAGGGGTGACCTTTCTGTATCATCAGCCAAAAGATCGTTTAACTCATCATCAATGCTTGTCTGATCATCATCGCTAGCAGCATCTTCATTATCGGTAGATGTGGGCTGTGTTTTCTGGTTGTTCGACTGGAATGATTCAACAAACAGAGAATTGACTCTGTTAAGCATGATAGAAATCTTGTAGAGCGTTTCGTTATCAATAACTAGTTGTGTTGTTTCTGTGATACTACCATCCTCATAGTTATCTTTGGGAGTCTGTGCCGCAGACTCCTTGTTAGATTTAGTGGCTGGTCCATTTGTTTCTGTATCTGGATTGAAGTTGTTAGCAGCTGTACTAGAAGATGCATTCCGTGTAGAAGTAATCTGCTTTTGAGCCACCCGAACATGCTGCAGATAAGAAACAGGATGGTAATGTGTTCTTCTGGCGGTTTGGATGATTCTTGTGGAAGCCTTTGCTGTGTCAGCAGCCTTTACAGGCTGAATTTCCCTGATAAGAGGATCGGTTATTATTAGAGAACGCTCCTCAATTTCTTCAAGATCGGCGAATAGCTCACCAACGTCACGAGTAGATGGGCTAATGGGGCTAGAGGCATAGTCGCTTGCGCTGGGAGGTGGTGTATAAAACGAGAAGCTACGGATATTTCCATCAATATCAGCACTAGTTGGCACACGAGAATCAAGCACACTTTTGGTGGATCTAGGAACTTGAGAAGCAGCGCTATGATCTTTGTCTTCTTCTTTAGGAGTCTCTTTTTGTTCGTCAGAAGAGCTAGCTGCACTATCTATATGGTCAGGGTCAAGTAAGTCTTCGAGCTCAAGTGCAGAAGCGGTTGGAGAGGTACCTTCGTCTTTATCGGGCGCCTCACGCCTTTGCAGACCCATATGCTGAGCCTGAAGAAGAGAAAGTATAGCGCGCTGCATAGCGATGGGATCAGCCGTTGCAGGCATCTCTGGCCCATACAGCTGCTGGCGCATAATATTAGACTTGGCTGCAGTGTATCCAAACCCATTGTTGCCTCCTGGCTGTACGGTGTGGTCAGCAGCCTGATACTGGCTTTGAATCATATGATGAGGATGAGGTTGCTGATTCGAGGCAGGGAAATCTGATGGAATGCTTGGGACCGTGGGATACATGTTATTCGGTGGATTATTGCTTTTAGCAGCCAGAAGAGAGTGGGGTTTGGCAATAGGCCTATCAAAGATCGGTGCGACCCCATTCAGCCCAGCTTTCAAGGGATGTGTACCCATACCAACATTGACATGCCCATTGCGAGGTTTTTGTGGAAGGGTTAGACTAGTAATGTCTGCAATGGTTGTCGGGTGAGTAATTGTGCTAAGCTGGGTGAGGAGCTGCTCATAAACTCTGCCATTAGGGTCGTTTGCAACACCGCCATTTGGTTTGGCCGTTATATCGACTGCAGGCTGGTTGACATTGTTGCCACTGCTTGGGACATAAGCTGGGCCATTGGGAAGCGAAGACCGCGTATTGAATAGTGGGTATGGTACATTGTCTCCATGAAGTACAGGATAAGCATTGGAAGAGGCCTTGTTCGATTCGAGTTCCACAGAATCATTAGAGATGTCATTATGAGCAGCAGGGACAGGAGCAGGGGTTAAGTAAGGGTCAGAATTTCTAAGTGGCCCAGAAAGTATTTGCTGCAACATGGCGATGTTGAAGCCATACTGCGATATGCCCATGGATGGTGATACTGCCGCAGAGGATGAAGCGGATGAAGCAGAGGCACTATTGGTAGTAGGCATTGCAGGAGCTGTGGAAGCACCTTGAGATGAGCATATCTGGGGATAGAGATCCAAAAGAAGCTTGTTAAACTGAAGGATATTATCACTGGACTGTAAAGATGGTGGAAGTGTGTCAAGTTCACCAAGTGTATCAGTTGTGCAGAGCTGAATAATTCGTGATATGTCAGCTTGGGCTATAGAGATAGAAAACGGCCACAATGGCGTATATTAGTATCATCCATGTTCAAAGATACATAACACTATTTGTAACATCTCAAAACAAAAAGCTACGCACAAGCTCCTCCCTCCTCGATTACATAAACATTTTTATTATATTCACCATTTTGTATGTCTTAGGGACAAAAAACCAAAAAACGAGCCACAGCCCCACGACAGACAGAAAAGAGCAATGTACACACACACATGTATATATATATGGAAAGAATAGGTATATGTATATATATATATAGGCACTTGGGCAGACGTGTGGAATTATATATTGGGTAATGTCGCACTGAAAATGAGATCAGGAGAGGCCACAACATAAAATAGGTAGCAGTTTAGCACAGCTGACATGACCAATCAGGGAGGAAAGATAGAAAAAGCAAGCTGCCATTAGTATAGGATAGTGGAACGCCAAATGAGTATATAGAGACTAAATTTGAACTTTATCACAAGAATAAATTAAAGTGAAATTATAATGTGCAGGACAAAGCGAAAGGGGAATCTGGGTTGTGTAATATTAACAGGGTAAAGCAGAGAGAGAGAGAGAGAGAGAGATCTAACAGCACCCCCCATGACGCCTTGAAAGGAAAAGGATTTTAGATTTTTGAAAAGGAGTAATGCCTTGGGTCAGAGGAATATGAAATTGTTTTTCGATGCAGCGGTGGTGGGGGAGGAGAGGATAGGATTGAAGATAGCGAGGCGCGAGAGATGTAGGATGTTGCGGAGGATGTGGGGGAGGTAGGTGAGGGGACACGCATGGGTGCTGTATATGAAGGCGATGTCACTAGAGGGGGCGAGAGAATCGCAGAGGAATGGAAGGCCGAGGGGTGTGTGTGCGGTCGAGAGAGGGGAGGAGGGGCAAGTGGCTCGCCAGTTGGCGAAGGTGGAGTCGAGGAGCAGCGGCAGCTTTCTGAGAGATCAATCGCATAAGCTAAACATTGCAAACCTGAGTTGTGGGCCGTCTCGTTTCTTGTCCCATGTCTTTGGGCCTTGCTAGCCGTGCTGTAGACCTTTTCGACAGCATCCAAGCCCCTCTTCCCCAGACTTGCTCCGAATGTAGGATCATAGGCGCGCATAGAGCTAGGGTCACCTGGCACATAAGCAGGGGCGTGCGATGTGTAACCTATTTAGCAAAAAGCCTTATCATTAGTGTGCATTTCTAGAACTATAGAGTAGAGAATCAATAGCATTTTATGTTGCTTGTGTATAAAGGAGAGCATATAATAGAGTCTCAGCCATATATACACATTGTCTATCTTTCTAATGTGGTTCAAGAGGGCGAGTAAATCCATGGTGGATTTTTTGGTATATGGCAGCATCTGTATAGTAAATATTGATGTGACTGGTGGTGATGGTGTGTAATATGGACCTAGCTACAGTACCTGAGGGGACACGGCTATCACCGTCGCTCTGGCCGCTATCTGGAGAGGGCGGGAGTACAGACCCATCCATAGGCGAAGACTTTGTGAAATAAGGTTTTGGGTAGTAGTTTCCTGAGGGGCTCTGCTTGACTGCTAGCCCAGGAGCTGTGACTCCCACCATGACCTGAGCGTTCTGCTGGCTGGAGGGCGACGTGGGATGGGTCCGCTCGTGCTTCTTGAGATCCTGGGGTCGCTTGAACGTCTTGTCGCATAGCAGGCACTTGTGCGGCTTGAGCGGTATGTGTACTCGAAGGTGCGATGTGATGTGGTCGCGCTTGGTCGTCTTTGTCGTGCAACCGTCCCAGTGACAGTCCAAGCAGAGATTACCGGTGGCCTTCCGACCAATGTGGGCCTGTGTCAAATGTGCGTAAAGGGTATCGGGGTCAGAGAAGGGCTTTGAATGGCAGCCCTTCCATTTGCAAAAGAGCATTTCTTCACTCCTCATTGTATTGGGTAATCGGCTTGAAGGAGCTCCTTGAAAATAAGCAATTTGCAGGCTAGTAAAAATAGAGGAAATAAGGTAAAAGCCGGCCGTCCAGAGCGCGAAGGCAAGCTCCTGGGTTATATCAGAAAGTGGGGAGGTGGATAAGGATGATAAAGAGAAAGTACTGCCAAGAAAGCTGCAAAAGACCACTGTGGGCTTGGCACCACATACGCTTTTTTGCGATGCTCCCGCAGCCAATCGAGCCATTCCTCCACAGACCTGCGCAAATCATCCCTGCCTGTCTACTAAGAGCTGCACCAAAGCACACAAACCACACACACCGCATCAAAGCCCGCTCCTCTCCTAGCAATGCCTCAACTCTTATACCACAAGTGCTCAAAGACATGGATTCATGCTGTGTATACGACATGGCCAAGAGATTTTTACCTATCCTCGGGGCTTAGATATAAATACATGCAACAGAAGCCCAGCTTCTAATGAGAAGATAGGCTTTTATCCAAGGGGCGTGAGTATACTTTGCACATGGCCAATCTAGAACGCACGCCATGGCAGCCTCCCGCACTGGCAATGCCAAGCCAAGTCCCAGCCTATTCAAACATTTATTGGCTGTACTGCTGATCTTAGCCACTGTTTGTTCATTGTTCGTTCTCTATCAAACATGCACTCCATTTATAAACCATTGACCCTATGTGTTGACTAAATAGGAAGAGAACCAAATGTTTTTGTCTATTAAAACACAAAATCGTATTTCAAGCTATTCAAAATCTTCATCTGCCAAGATGACTGCTGTCTGTGTATCTCTGCCCTCAGATTCGCTATCGTCATCATGGCTCAAAGTCTTTGAGGGGGATGTGCGCTATACAATCAAGTGTTTTTACGCATGTTAGTTTTGGAGCACAGGTCGCTTTATTTGCATGCATTTATGTGTTGAGGCCAAAAGTGTCCGTACAGATGGGGCCCCTTTGGTCTGGTCCACCTACCTGAAAATTATTCGCTTTGTCTTTTTGATCCCCCACAGCCTGCTCTGCCGTCCTATCCAAATCCTCAAAGAAGTCATCCATGTCACCTGCTTCTTGGCCCAAGAACCTGATCGAAGCAAGTCCGTTGTCTATAACATTGTTTTATACAAATGTGTTCCTGTTTTTTAGAACCAGTACTAATGCCCGCTCATAAATGGAAAATCACACATAAAAGTCGCTTTGCTTGCCTTTGGTACTGGACTTTGGTACACTCTGATTTCCACTACTGTGTTGGGATTTTTGGAATGGATTTTCCAGGGTTTGCTGTCGATATGTCTTTAGGTTCTTTCGAAACTCCTCTTCAGCGTTACTGCGTTTGGTGTTCAGGTGGTGCTGCTCCAGCTCTTTGTATTGATTTTCTAGCTTATATTTCATTTCTTTGTAATATTCTCTGCTCATAAAGCCAAGGTTATATTTAGAAAGCCGAGTCATCATCGGAGATGAGATCAACCAAAAATAGAAGCACAGTAAATGTCAAATATTGCACATAGAAGCGTTGTGGCTCAAAAACTATTCTTTGCAGAAAAGATACTAACCTTCTTTTGGAAATGCGTGCTTCCATATTCGAGTCTATGTTTCTCTTCCAAGCCTCGAGTTTGTTCACACATTCAGCTGTAGACAATTCACCATAGAGTGCAACCATATCACTGAACATGGCTGCAATCTCACCTAATAGTTTACATACACAAATGTTTACACACTTTTTAGTACAAGGTGATTCTTGGGGTAAGATTTAGAGCCATGAAAATATATAAGCCAAGATCAAGCTTACCCATCTCCTTTGACACAGACTCAACCTGCAATTTCACCTCCCTTAGATCGCTCAACCCATTAACTAATGTTTTTAGCGAATGCCTCTGTGCTTTTATAGAATCCTCACAGTTTAAAAATCTTTGGTCGATTAACTACATGAAATTTTAATAATAGCACAGGATTGGCTTCTGGTTATCTTATTCAGCGTTATATATAGAGTATGAATACAATATCCAAAATATTCATTTACCCTTGCCGAATCCCTATTATTCCTATCCATTTCACAAATTTTTCCCCATCGATTTTTGTAACTATTACAAAAATATAGTACATGTTTAGTAGTCTTTTTATGAAATTTGCAATTCAACATGGTTAAGTCTAATTTATATCGAGCGCATCCAAATATGATAATGAATATTACCTGATTTTTAAGGGTTCCAGAAGTTTTGGATCATAAATGTATATTCGTGATGCTGGTCTATATACAGAATTACAATTTAAATTTGGTCAGTATAAATCAAGACAATATATATTGAAAACTAATCATATCTTGTACTTTACCAGCGTAAACATCTGTCTTAGACATACCTTGAGTACTCATCATTACACCCATCCTCCAATTCCGCCACCATTATATCTGCTTGCGTGCCAACGGTGCCATGATCATCATTTACGAATCGTGTATGTCCTTTGCTATAAGGTATTATTTTTTGTATCTCGGAATAAACAAAGTTCAGGGCATTTGTGCCAATATTACCACGACTCCTTATGTCATTAGAATCATATTATCAGTATTAGTTCTAGACATCGCCATATCTGAACGTATACTTGGTTCATCATTATTTGCTTATGTTACGTCTTACGTTAGTGTTTTTTGGTTTGAATTATTGCTGTCCTCTGGCTTTACCGACGTTAGAAAGTTCCTAAACATGATGTAGTCGATGCTTATACAGAACATCTACCGTGTTTCAGGGTATTAATGTGCATAGAAGCAACCAATATCACGTTATGGGATCCATATGGGTTGCCACAGCTTATTATCAAATAATGTCACGCCTCAAAAACAAGCACAAAAATGAATGCTTTATCCTGTATATTATGACTTTATTTCACAAGTTAGTAAGCATAAAAGTCCTCTCTCCCAAAAATTATCGCCAAAAAGTATAATAATAGTCAATAGTTAGTAACCATCAAATCACAATAACAATAACGCAGCCAATAATAATAATAATAATAAAAAGAATATATATCTTTACATGCATCATAACATTTGCCATTAAAATTTATTATTATTCAAAATTGTGGTATATTTTGCTGGGACCCACCCACAACCGTTGTGTGGCCGATCAGTAGCGAAACTTGACCTTATACATAATTATTAAGAAAATGAAAATAATATTATTCTTCCTTCCAATTCAATGCTGAAGGAGATCCAGGTTTCCTATCTCCATACAAATAACTTCCGGAGCTACTCTCTCTATTTTCTCCCAGAGGACTATTTGGTCGTTGTGATGAGACAGGTGTAAATTCCAAATCTGTGATACTTTCTTCTGTCTCTGTATCGCTTATAAAACTAATACGCTTGTTTTCTGGTCGACCCTGCTTAGAACCTCTTTGGATAACGGCCGGAGTGCTGTCTTGACTTTCTGCACCGGCTGTTGTGGGCCAGCGTCGTTGAAGGGTAATTGCTGATGCTGATGTTGGTGTCATAACCGATGTATCCTCCACTATAGAATTAGACTGGCCATCTTGCGCCTTTTTTGAAGGCTTTGCGCCATCCTGCAAAGACCTAGACCTAGATCTTTGCCGCTGTGATACACTCTGCTTTCGCTTGCTTGCCTCTCTTTTACGATAGTAGGTCTTTTTAAAGTCAGAATAGCCAGATATGAGTGATCGAGGGATTGATGGGAAAAACAATAGCTGGGTGTCCCTTTTTGACCCAAAAGAGAAGTTGGAACCAGCATCCTGGGGTGATTTTGTTTGTTGACTATACGTATCTCTAGTAGCAGCTGCTGGTGTTGATCTAAACGTCTCTGGTGAAGAAATATCAGCTGACACTGGGGTTTGCTGATCCAAGGCATTGGGGAAAGGCTCTAATCTCATATTATACTGGTGTAAAACACGGTTGCATTGATCCAGAAACCTATGAAGCAAAGACCATACATCAAAATTGGCACCGGTTTATAAAAGTGAGGCATATATACATACATAATCTAATGATTCCATTTCTTACTTTACGGACTGTTTGAATTTCCGATTGTTAATCGTGAGGTTTATAGTTACTAAGCAAACGCATAAAAGAATGCGACTAGCAAGACAATAAAGGCCTCTCTATAAATTTGTTAGTCAATATGATTAAATAGGCACGTGAAGTAGCTTTGCCATTACAAGGCATCGAGAATTTGTTACTAAATGACTTACAGCAAATAAAGATCCCCAGGAAAGAACCAGCGTCATTATTATAAGGACAAATATTTGGGCTATATTTTGTTGAACATGGTTATTAATATAGTTCTTCAAACCAGCTCGTAATATTATAAAGATAGAATGTACTTACTCAGGTACCTCCGCTTTTTGCGCCGAAGTCTTCGGTGGTTCTGCTTTAGCCTTTCTTCAAAAATAAGCCAGTCTCTATAAACATGTGGATCTACAGACCCACCAGAGCGAAGGCCACGAAGTATACTAAGCCCATGAGTACACGACTGGTTTGAAAGATCACTTGATGCCGTTTGGATCAGGCTAAGCAGGTGCTGGGGTTGCTGCTGCTGTATATTCCTATTGTCTGAAGCAATGGTGTTGCTACTATACCCACCTCGGCCCCTTCCGTGGTAATCGACTTCACCAGATATTGGATTCATGGCGTGTAGCTATTTGAAAAACAGCCAAAGTCTAAAATTTGTGTATGTGTGCGAGTATGACGTGTTTACTTTGTGTGTAAGGGAAATGTGTCAATGAGGACTTGTTAACTATAGGTTTAGACAATTTTGAAACAATCGGTGCTATGAATGTTCTGTTATTTAAATGATGCAAGCAATGAGGCAAATGCTAAAGATACAAAAAAGGCAGAGAATTATTATGAACAGAAGCTGTATTTGGTATTGTGATGTTTTAATCACTGGCTTTAGTGCCCAGAGCGCTGTACCTGCTTGGGCTGGTATTTGTATATAGCACCAACCAACAAAGTGCTTACATACATGCATAAGCCATTTTAATGGAGTCTAAAGTTGTGATTAAAAAATCAATACTCCCACCTTAATGAATATACACTATTAGTGTGTTGTGTTAATGCTTGAAAGAGTTTTGCTTTAATTCTTGGATAGTATTTCTGCAATTACAATATTCATCAAAGCCTAGGGATTTGTATGAAGAGAGTTATACTACTCAAAAGAGCAAACTTAAAAGCGATTCCCCATCAAAAATGAAGCAAATTGTACCGATGATTAAGCACTTTGTTTCTCATAAGAAGGCAGCTATATGGATCATAATTTTTGAAGAGTGAATTTTGGAGGCTAATGATTATAGGAGCAGTCATGGTTAAATGGCTGCCTAGTTTTACTAGTAAACATTCACACTTCAAAAATAGTTGCCCATATATTTATATTTATATGTTTTGCATATAAATATTTTGGGCAACAATCCCTCCCAAATTATTTATAACCCATCTAAAGTTTTCTTTTCTTTTATTCAATATTATCTTTTGGCAAACGAATAATAACAACAAAACCAATAAATCAAAATGTACGAGAAAAACAACATTGTTTCGACATTACTTTCTGAGCAGGCAAATGCATTTTGTGTAGCTAGTATAAATAGATATTGTGCCAATTCTATTATACAACCATATAATTCGGATGTGGTATGTGCTATACTGTTGAGAATTACAGCTTTAACTTTGAATTATGACCCAAATAATAAGGACCAGGCTAAATTCCTCAAGATTTTTGCAAAGGCTATGTCAATTTATGATTATATACACCTTCATGATTGTCCTGGATATATCAAAATCAAAGACAATGAGTTCAGAACAACATAGGGCTCATAAGATTATAAATAGCCAAGTCTTGAGCAGCCCTTAAGCACTATTATGCTGAGAGATGGGGGCCCCAGCTGGACTGGAGATCTGAATCACAAGTTTCAAGTTGCGGTGTTCCAAGGGGCAACAGGATCATGGATTCGGGCCTCCGTCCCATGCCCTTCAACGCTAGGACAAGCATATACACGAATGGGTCATTAAAATAATTACCACATTATAATATAAATGTAAATGTGATTATAATTAAAATGAAAACCGGTCAATATGGATCACAATTTTTGAAGGGTGACTTTTGGTGGCCAACTATTAACGGGGAAATCTCAGCCAAATGAGTGATCACAGTCTATTAGCAAATGGTCACCCTTCTAATATAACTACCCATATTATAAAGCTATGCTGTGATACTGAAGGAGATCGCTTTAACTAATAAGGACGGCCTTTACTTGGGGCCTAATTTGACCCGTAATACAATAATCATTTTTCTTGAGCAAAAGTTCAATATACAGCTTACTTTTAGGAAAAGTGACAAAAATGTCTAACCTCTATATTTAAAATTTTAAATGATAAAATAATTGAAAACTATAGGGAAAAAAGTAAAATGCAAGCTACTATAAACTTTGAAAATCAAAAGAATCTGGAAACTTATGGGAGGAAACTGTACGGTTGTTGAATTAAAGCGCCCTTTGTGTTCCATTTTGAACATCACTTCCTTTTTCTATCTTGATTGCTGCTAAGCATACATAAATACTCCACCCACAATACACACACTACTCTGTCTATCACACTCCGTGAGTGTGCTGTGTCCTCCCTATACTATTACTGCAGCTAGCCGGGCTATACATCTTTTGCTTATTGTATCTAGCTGCTATTTCTACCCCATATAATAGCAGTAGTAAGGAGCTTCTACTCTAGGTCTTTCATTTTATCCCTGCCTATTCTTTCTTTCCTTTGTCTCCCTCCTCCTTCTGAAATAACTTTTACGTATTTATATTTATATAATCGAAGTTAGCTACTCAAGGGCTTAGGTGCTCACTCGCTCTGTTTTTGCTGACACATCCTTTTCTTTGAGAATCGCTGTTATTGTTTGTTTAACATACCCCACACATATTGGGTCTTTGGATTCTTATCAGTCCTCCCTTTTTTCACCGTTTATTAGGCTTTTTCTCTACTTTACACAACCACAACTTCTGTTACCACATATTGCTATTGCTATTGCTTCGCGCACCCTTCTCCCTCTCCCCATATACACTGCTGATCGCTGGTCAGATAGCTTGACACATACTTTCTAGAACAACAACAATGTCGCAAAATAGCTCATCCACCATAGACACGGTACAGCAGCTCCCTGGTTGGTATTGCGAGGATATCCGGCTATACACTCACTACCTCCAAATTATGGCCGACAAATCATACTGGCTAGATGATCGCGTTGTGTTTGCTAATCCATCCAACAAGTTCCACCGTGATTCGAACCACACGTATTTCCTGTTCAAGCCCGCCACGCTATTCTACAACAGCTTCAGCAACAATCGCAATGATGGCCGCGGCCCTCTACTGCCTGGCCCTCTGGTTGATGGAAGTGATGCTGCGATCCGGGAATGCGTATGCGAGCTCAAAGAGTTTTACCAAAAGCTAGAACTTTCTCCACGATGCATTCTGGACTTGACGTTTTCACCCTCCGATTTGATCGAAAAGACTGCCAATGCGCTGACAGCCTTTGGCTTTAATGTTGACAGAGGAATCGATAGCACCGTCATGATGCTAGAAACTAACCAGGCAGCCACCGATGATCTACACAATCGCTTTGGCAACATTCAAACAAAAGACAATTTGACCATCAGTCTTGCCGACTGGGATGATCTGGAAAGCATGGTTAATGTGAATGCTAAGGGATTCCAATACAAGCCTGGTGAAACTGAGTGGCTGTCAACAAAGCTTGGTAGACAGATAAGCGACAGCCAAAGTCACCACCAGATATTTGTTGCCAAGGTACCAAAGGCTGACATTTTCCCAAAAAAGAGCACAGCCAGTGGTGAAGATGTTGACGATGAGACCAAATACGAAGTCGAGAAAGACCATTCGCCCTCCTCATCATCCTCTGAGGATGAGGATACTAACCAAGAGGTCACATCATTCTTGGTATGTTTCAAGTCCCATCCTGAAGCTGACACCATGCTTGTCCAGCTTCTGGTAACAGATCCTGATTTCCAGCGTAGAGGCCATGCTACTGCCCTCATGCTTGAAGCCATTGAGGCTCAACCAAAAAACACGCGCATATATCTTGAGGTTGTTGAGGACAAAGCAATGCGTCTTTATTCCAGCCTTGGGTTCAAGGAAGTTGGCACACTTCGTCTGTATGAATGTTGGATATGATATTATTGACTCGCCTACTCTGATGCTTGTCTTTGTTTATAAAACCATATGAACCCTCTCTTTACATCAACAATATTATTCCACTCTACCTTTTTAACTTTATTATTCTCCTTGCGTAGTTTCCCTCCGCCCCCCCCCACGATTGCTTAATTTATTTCATTGTCAACTTCAACCATACATTAAAATGCTTTTGATTATTGGATTATATTGGATTATTTTGATTAGATAAGAAAAGATAAGATAGATAGTGTTTATTTGGCAAGTTCTCTACTAAAAGGGAACAGATTAGTGCCCTCATGCATTCCCTGTAAGTTTACCCATAACTCATACAGTTTGGCTGGAGCCTGACAACAGATTATTGGCTATTATCCAGGGCATTCTCTTGGTACACCTCCAAAGGAGATTCCGACATATGGATCACAATTTTCAAAGGGTGACTTTTGGTAGCCTGCGATTATATAGGCAATTACAGTTGATTAGTAAATGGTCACCCTTCAAAAATAGCTACCCACATGAGCTATTGTGTTTATTTTTGGGATACTCGGAATTCTCGTTTGTGTAGGTAAACAACAACATCCACTCCACTAAACTAAAAGAGATTTGGAGAAAACAAAACTGATCTAAAACATAGCAATAAAAACTAGCTGTCAAGCTCTCCACCAAAAGGAATAGACGGACACCCTCGTACATTTTAGCTGGAGTCCCAGTGATGATTGGCTAGTATCCAAGGGAATATGATGGTGTCCCTTTAGACGAGACTACTACTCTGCCAGCTGGTCATTATTTCTTTTAATGACCCCTTTAGTTTTTACATTAGAGTTGGGTGGTGGCCACCAGCTCAAACAAAATAAACTTGTCTCAAAGATGGTCATTATAAATACGTCGCTTTGGGGACTATACCAAACTCGTAATAGTTTGTAAATTATAATCAATTGCCTAGAATTGGATTTGGCTAAACTGCCTTGCTCACACACTGAAATACTTTTTGATGATAGGCTGGCTGAATATAAAGACAGGCGAATGCCCAGGATTGGGCAGTAACAATGTGCGACAGCGAATCTCAGCTAAAGGATTATAGTTTGTGTGTTCCTTGAATCACAACAAAAGCCACTGGCTATTAAGCAGTCATGGTCGTGTTGGACATAGTGGTTAGCCGGATATCATGCCAGTCAAACCCTAAAGTCAGGGCTGAAGGAAATATATACTCCCAAGATGACCTGGTGCTGCAGGGAGCAAGAGATTCAAGATGATGAAGTGAAATGTAGACCGCGGGTGGCACTGAGCACCAAGTCGGGGAAGAGCACATTGAATAGACCACCAACCAGCTGCTTAATGCAAAATACCCAAACTTGGCTATAGACCTACAGTGTATGCGGCCAGACAATATGTAATGGTGCCATCAGGCTTTAATTGTGTTTTGCTGCTTAACTTTGTGCTCCAAAATCACCCCATGGGCTTCTGGCTTTGAGATTGAGACTTAAAGGTCATCATGCTGTTGACTACACAAGTTTATGGCATGTGCTTTCTTTTTTACTCTTTGCCTCTTTCTCCTTAGCAAACACTATCTTTGGAACTATTTCTTGACTTGAATAGCCCACACATTTTGGTTCTAGTGGTAGTTTCACCTCTGTTCAAGTAACCCTTTGCTTGTTTCTCTCTCTACATAAACACTCGACCGATTTATCCAACTTTTCATCTTGTATATTTGTCAAACTCTATCATTACGCACCACACCATATCACAAACCTTCGTCAATAGATGGGCATAGTGTCGGTTTTAGCCTTCCCCCTCTTCTTTTTCAAATAGGTTATCAATCCAAACACTCCTCTGCCTTTCGCGTGCTGTATTCAAAATTCTGACCTTCCTCATTCCATTCATTAGCATCTCCATTATCTCCCTTATACATTCTCCGTCCCTGTATCTTGTAATCAATTGCCCACTGCCAATTGACGCCAATGACTTCTATTATTGCAGATAAACAGCAGCAGCAAGTTTCCGGGAACTCTAGAGGTAGTAGCCTTTCTATTAGAGAGGGTCCACGGACAAATGTGGTTTCAGCCACTCGGCTGTACCCGCAGAAAACCTCCACACCTGGCGCTTCCCCAAAGCAACCCCACACATTAGCTCCAATTAGAACCAACTCAATTCAGCGCTATGCAACCACCACAGGAAAAATCAGCAGAGACTCCGCTGCACAGCTAACCCCAGAATCCGCCCCAGGTAGGATCGACAGTAGCGGAAGCACAATATCAATCAAGTCTCCAGGAAAAGTGCACTTGTCTCGCCCCCCTTCTGCCAAAATTCACGACTCATCAACAACAATGACAGGAAGGAGCAGCACGGCCACCGTGGTTCCTAACCTAAGTTCCTCGCTATATAACCTGATGGGCTTTAGCCAGAGCACAACGCCGGACCTATCACTGGACACCTACAACTCTAGTCGAGGAACTAGCCACTCTGCCTCATCCAGCGACCAATCTGTTGACGCCCGTACAAACATGTTCAATAGGAAAATGAGTGTCCATACCAGGCGCATATCCGAAGCAGGAAAGTCAATGTTGTCTCGCCAAAGTGGGATCTCTTCATTAGAGAACAAGGTCTCTGATTCCCAAGGTACTGCTATTAATGAAAAGAAACCCACGGGATCTGAGCACAAACCGCAAAAGGCCACACCTTTATCTATAAATACCCCACCAACTATCAGCTCTCCTCAAAGCAAGCTACTGTCTGATAGTGGTAGCAGTCCAACGCATCCTTCCGGCTCAAACATCAACAGCCAAGAGAGCTCTATAGAATACGCATCTGCCCTCGAAGACTACGGTTCTCAGATTATTGATGGAGACGAGTACCTATCAAAGAGCACGAAAAACACCTCAGCTGGAGTAAATAAGAACAATAAAAATGGACAAACATCATCACAGCCTCAGTATAAGACAACGCCGGCACCCATTGGCGAGACCCCTGGCGGTATAACTCTCGATATGATAAAAGGAAAGCAGCCAATGCTACCCGGAACAGCCAGACACATTGTAAGTGGTCTGGACTCTCCTCAGTCACCAGACTCATTCTCTGCGGCTGAGGTGACTGGTACGCCAAGTCCACTAACAACATCCTTTGATAAAAAGTACACGAATCAGTCCAGCAAGGTGCCAGAGAAACCTGGAACCTCGCAGCAAAAAAATACATCTCCATCTGGGAATCACAACCCCGATGGAAAGAGACACCACAGAACCAGCTCAGTGCCGCTTCCTAGCTTTATGTCGTCGCAGAAGGCATCCACTGCTCCAGCCTCGACCTCAAAGCATGCCAGCACTGTTGGCCCTACATATGGTCGCGCTATAAATCACAAGTCTGGAACGCATAGTGCTGATTCCAGGCCATCCAATAGCTCTGGAGCAGTCACTACCATGGGGATATCTGTTGTTCGTCGTACCTATTCCAGCAATTCTATGCGTATTCAGCAAGTGTCTGTGGGACCAAACAGCTTCATAAAAATCAAACTATTGGGTAAAGGCGATGTTGGAAAAGTTTACTTGGTACGACACAAAGATTCAGGAAAGCTTTATGCAATGAAGGTGCTCTCCAAGGCCGAGATGATCAAGCGCAACAAGATAAAGCGTGTATTGGCTGAACAGGAGATTCTTGCCACAGCAAACTTCCCATTCATTGTGACTCTCTACCACTCTTTCCAAAGCGATGAAAGATTATATTTCTGTATGGACTACTGTCTTGGCGGAGAATTCTTTAGGGTCCTGCAGAGTAGGCCCACAAAGTCTCTCCCTGAAGAAGATGCCAAGTTCTATGCTGCAG
Organism: Mycoemilia scoparia; assembly: GCA_027575805.1. NCBI lineage: Eukaryota > Fungi > Kickxellomycota > Kickxellomycetes > Kickxellales > Kickxellaceae > Mycoemilia > Mycoemilia scoparia. The sequence continues at coordinate 90,165 of JANBPU010000018.1, read as the reverse complement.
AGGTCATATGCGCTCTAGAGTATCTGCATCTTAACGGCTTCATCTACCGTGATTTAAAACCAGAGAACATCCTCCTACACGAAACCGGCCACATTATGCTCACAGATTTTGATCTCTCCAAGCAGTCAAATCCACCTGGGAATCCAGCAGTCATAAAGAGCAACTCGTTCTTCTACAACTACCCAAGCCTTGATACACGTTCGTGCACAGCAGGCCTGCGCACAAACTCATTTGTTGGAACAGAAGAGTACATTGCCCCAGAAGTTATCAAAGGTGTTGGACATACTAGTGCTGTTGACTGGTGGACCCTTGGAATTCTCATTTACGAAATGTTATTTGGAATCACACCATTCAAGGGTAACAATAGGAACGCTACGTTTAGAAACATTCTTAAAACTGAAGCGCAGTTCCCCCAACCACCCGCATACCAAGCAGTCAGCTCTCAGTGCAAGGCAATAATACGCAGGCTTTTAACAAAAAGCGACAAAAAGAGGCTTGGAAGTCGTGCTGGCGCCTCTGACATCAAGACCCACGCATGGTTCAAGTCCATAACCTGGGCTCTTCTTCGCCATCGCACGCCGCCGATTCTTCCATTGTCTGATCCAAAGAAGCAAGAGTTTCTGGCATATGCAATGGTGTATCAGCCAACTAGTCACAACTCCTCATCCAAGAGCAAATCACGCAGCCATGGTAATTCCCGCAAAGATTCTGCATCTCTTGATATCGAATCTGAGAGCCTCTGGACCAACGATAAGAGTCGCCAGGGTATGAATCCGTTTGAGAAGTTTGAGTCCATGACCATCCTTCACATGGGTGATGAAGGCTTTGATTCTTCATACGAATCTGTGTCAAACGAAAAATACACCGACCTGGACCAATGAAACCTTTAGTGGGGGTGGTACTAATAACTACCTATACTGAAACCACAGGAATATTTTATTTTTGCCACCTTACATTTTGATTCTCATTTCGAACGATATTTATATTTCCTGGCCTCTATGCGATTGCAGGCTTTATTTTATTTCCCAACTTTGTATATTCGGTGTAATCAATCAAACAAATCCGATTTTTATATGTCACCATTAGCATTGGGTGGACCTTGATGCTATGCAGAAATAAACTTCAACCATCATTCTTAAAAGGATATACAGATAACGGAAACAAGTACACTTAAGCTCGAATTTCATTATCACATGCTTGACAAAGCGGTCTCTGGAAACTACAAAAATGAATCACAAGTGTCCAGGTTTTATAGCAGTATAGCAGGAATCCACACATACATCGACAGACAGCGCCTTTTCTTTCCAGAAATGAAATATGCATATTATTGAAACCACAGTTCGTATTAAATGGGGGGGGGGGGGTTTCTAGGCGAACTTTATTACCAATAATTAAACATAAAGTACCACATAAATCGGTACAAATAGTGGTATGTGGACCTAATAAAAAATACAGGGGAGTGCGAATAGCTATCACAAGGGCGTGAATGTATGGTATAGGATAAGATAAAACCAGTGATGTTGGTATGCCAAATTATGTGCAAATTCTAGGCCAGGCGTCCATCCAGGACCTGCTGAAGCTGCGGGTATATCTCATCAGATGTATTTCCCGCCAAAGGAGTCAATAGCCCTCTGGTATTATAGTAGTCTAGTAATGGCTCGGTAACAGCATGGTAATTCTTCAAACGCTTCATGAAGGTTTCCTATAAAATGGCGATCAAAAATTCAGATATTGTAAATTTATATTGTTTATCTCATGGCATTCTTACTATTTTATATTTAAACATAGTGCTTACTGGGTTATCATCGGGGCGATGCTCAAGAGGCTCGCCAGTTATGTCGTCTTTTCCTGGGATCTTTGGCGGGTTATAGGTTAAGTTGTAGACCCTTCCTGATGGGACATGAACATAGCGCTCAATTATTCTTTGTAGAATTATGTCTTCTGGGACAACCAGGTTAACAACAAGATTCAATTCTTGGCCGGTTTCCATCAACATGGTATCCAGAGCCTGGGCCTGCTTGATAGTTCTTGGAAACCCATCTAGTAACCAATTCTATATTTGACAAGGATAAATATACATCAGCACAATTCGTCATTATGCTTTGAAATACCACAATAGCTTATAGCGTAACTTGCCTGGTTCCCAAAACTCAATAGCTCATTTTCGATTAAGCGCACCATGATGCTGTCGGATACGAGCTCTATAAAATTTTTGGTATAGTAATATTAGCACATGTTGGACTATTTCGAACTTTCACTGATAGTTGGATTTGTACAACAATATCTATGAAGATTACCCACCTCCTTTACTGACTGCCTCTTTAGCAATAATGCCCTCAGGGGTCCTTTGCGCGATATTAAGGCGCAGTAAATCTCCGCTGGATATTGTTTTAATATTATAGGACTTTTTTATAAGCGTAGACTGTGTTCCTTTGCCCGCTCCCTAGGGTGAATTGCAAACAGGCATAATAAATAAATAAATCCAATGTGAATTGCGATTCAAATAATGAATTTCTGGGTTAAAAAAAACACACTTACTGGTGCACCAAGAATAAGCATGCGAAGGGGCGCATCATTGGAATTTAGGTTCTCACTTCTGTAAAGTGCTGCAGTGTCTATCTCAATTGGCTTTTCACTTCTGGCCTCGCCTGCTGCGTATGTGCTTTGAGTGCGGATACTGTTGCCGTTACCACTACTGGGTCTGGAGTTTGGCAATTCTTGAAAATGACGAGTAGCTCTGTGTACTGGTCGCTGGCTTACAAGGCGGAACATGAGTTTTCTAATAATAATGAAAATGTAATAATAACTGTATTTATGCTAAAAGTGGTATTGGGGAAGTTTAAAAAGCCAAGAAAGCTTTGGGCTTTATGCCCAGCCAAGTGGTAATACACAAATGACACATTGGCAGCTATGATCTGCTCCTAAACAAGCTCCACTCATGGCCAGCAGGTCTGTCTCTAATCAAAATCGTGATAATGGCCAAGATGTGATTGGTCACATGGCTCCGGTTTGTGATTTTAAATGATAAAGTGTGCTGATAATGCAAGCATTAGGCCACTGGTGCATTTAAACCACTCTTTGCAAGAAAAGCTGTTGTTATAGAAAAGAAGTTGCTTCATGCAACTGAAGAAGCTTAGAAAGGAAGTATGGGCATGCGGGGTCGAAAGTCATATCGAGCAGCTATATGTATAATAGCCTAAGCCCTTGGTGGAGAGTCCAATGTTTTGGAACAAGGATGAGTTGTAGAAAGCTCTGGTTTTAGTGTGAGAGGAAAGTAAACCAGTAGCAAATACACATAAAGTCGCAATGATGTAATACCATACTTCTGGTTATTCTAGCTAATGCCAAACAATAAAAGCAGTATAGTTTATACAACATTGGGTATATGGCACACAAATACAAAGCATTGAGCGAAATTGGGTCTCCAGGAGTTGCATACAAATTAGTCTGTGGTTAGACCAAAATCTGAGAGCTCGTTTTTACCTAAGTCCACATGAACTCTGACCGTATGGCAGAGCGTCTTTCAGAGGTGTGCCAGAATAATACCTTGGGTAATAGTCAATTATCACTGAGACACCAGCTAAAATGTATGGCTTATGGGCTGACTTGCAGAGAATGTGTGTGTGTATCTGTCTGTTCCTTTTTGATGGACAGCTGGCCATATGGGTGATAATTTTTGGTGATAGTTTACTAGTAAACTGGACATACATTTAGCTGCGATTGCCCCTATAGTCATTGGCCACGAAAATTCATCCTTCAAAAATTATTACCCATAAAGTAAAAAGAAATGTATGAAACAAATAAGTTAGAAAAGCGTTGAAGAGCAAAACTAATACAGGTTAATTTGGCAAAATATAATCCGAGAACCCGGATTTGAACCAGGGACCTGCTGATTACTGATAAATACACTACAGTCAGCCGCTACTACCAACTGAGCTATTCTCGGATTTAAACTTTGAAAAAAATCATAATTTCAATATATAAGACTTCATTATTTTTCTGTTCGTTGCTGAATCTATTTCTCCAGCAAATCATCTTGCGGCTTCCTACTTTTGTTACATTATATCAAAATATTATATCCCTACAGCGCTTACTTTTATAGTCTTTACGTTTACTTCATACCACTATATTTCTCATTCATCTATCATCACAAGGATTCTTCCTGATGTGTAAATTTTAAAAATTATACTATCCTTCTCTCTCACAGAAATTTGTACTTTTGTTCAACCCATAACGTTGCTTTCCAATACTTTTCACCCACTCACTTCAGCCACAGCTGTCCAAATATATTTTGAGAATTAGATTTCTCTTCACGGTCATCTGGGGATTGGGTCAATACTTGTTTAGTTGGGGTACAAATTTGACCACTTTATTCCTGGATAAGTTTTTTTCTCACTTTTTCGCTATAGTGGGTTAAATGGTTTGACGTGATATAAAGAACTTTATATTGTTTGTTACTCCAGATTATGATCTCTGTGATGGTCATGATTTAAAGTACAAACAAACATGGATAGTATTTTGGAATGGCAGTATTATTTTGAAAGTGTATTCTGTGTATAAAATATGAAAAAGGCATACAGCAAATCTATCACCATGAGGGGTTGAATTCTGACATTTGGGCTGGCTCGTTTTCGTATTCGATTTCAACATGAGCACCACCTATAATATACAAATCATGTTAGAAAATTAGTATTATCAAATAAATCGTATACACCTTATTCCTGTGAAGCAACTTACGTTTCTTTTGCTTCTTCTGTTTTGGTTTTTTGACTGGAGCACTTGAGGCTTTGCGTTTGCCCTTCAGATATATCATAATACAGAATTGTGTTAAAAAGCAGATACAAAATGCTGATACATATTCACTTTGATTGAAACACTAACCTTTTTATCAGCGCCTGCATCATCACTGTCTTCTTCATCAGAGCTGGCGTCAGAAGCAAGGGGTATATTGCCAAATTCTTCAATATCACTGCTAGATTCATCGTCACTAATATCAGAGACAAACTCTCTTGTCAGCTCTTCATCCTCATCTTCGTCATTGAGATTATTCCATTCTTCGTCCTCTTCAGCCAAAGATTCTTCCTCGGTTGTCACATCAGACTCGGCCTCGAGCTGATCGCCCTCTAGAACCTCTCTCCAGACATCTTCATTGACATTTAGTGGCTGATCACCATATGCTTTAGACTTCAATCTCTCTAGCAGCTCCTTTTCGATTTCATTGTCAAGTCGTGCAACAGCTTCGGCACGCTTTTCTCTAGATTTTTCACGGCGCTCTTGCTTCTTCTTAACGACAACAAGATTGGATCTAGTGGATTTTTAGTGAAAGATAGAGATAGGTGTTTGGTTAACAATGTCCATCACAAGCATGTTGTAGAAGTATATACATAATTGGAAAGTTGATGCTTACTTTGATTTCAGCTTTAGTTTTCTCATCCGAACCAAGTATTGCATTATTCTTGTTACTCTCTGTTTGCACTTGTTCTTTACAAAGCGAGGCCAGTATATAAGTTCTTTGTCAACCTATTTTGCGGATTACGGAAAATGTTAGATGCACGACATTGGTGGCTACTTTTCTCTGCATACAAAAAGTAAATAGATATTGCTTACCATCTTCAATGCTTCAGCATAATTTTTTGGCAGCTGGATCTTTTCCCACATATTTGCTGGAGTATGTGCACGTTCTGGGGTTTTGATGTATAAAAATAGCTGGCCTATCATTACAACCCTTCAAAAATTAAGTACAATCGTTTGCAAACGGGTTATATCATTCAGTCTTTAAAAGTTAGCGTACCTTCATGTTCACGAACTGTGGCATATTTGTTGTTTGCAAGGGGGCATGACTGTCTATTGCACAGTCCTGTCAAGTTGTATTCGTTCCGACAAAGGTTGCCTGTGTTGGTTCTATTTGTCACAAGCAATTTTTGTAAATTAGAAATGCATTTTCCAAAATGCCTCTTGGGATTTCAGTCTGCGATACTTACTTGATCTTGTATGAGCAAAACTGATTGTTTATGACCTGCCATACGACCTCCTCGTTGTTCATTTTATCAATATGTGTTAAATATATGAAAGAATTGTCAGTCGTCTAGACACCAAAATGATCCCAACTTTTGACTAAAAAAGAAACAAAACTTTTGAGTGATCGTGGAAAATAGCTACGAAAATAATCAGGTGATCAAGAGTTAAATTTACGTTTTACCATAACATCAACTAGAATATTTTTTCTTGCCCCTTTTTAGAACTCTCCTGGATTGACAGCTAGACACATCATGGTACCTCATGGTTGCTAGACATTACATGGAACAATCGCTATAAGATACGATGTAATGGGCATTTTTGTGTATGTATTGAAAAATTTAATGGTGATATAGTAGCGCTGTGTGCTTTATATTGCCCAAGGGATAGGCTAAAAGAGACACATTCCAAAGGCTCACCCATAACTAAAACCAATACGTTTAGCGACATAAATGTGCGATATGGGAATGGTAAATGGACATTAAAGAGATTTGTTGTCCTAAAACATGGAGAGATACACAAAGTGGAGAGTAGGTATACATGTAAAAAATAAAAAGATATGTCTAGCTTTCTTACTATAAGCGAGGTTATTGATAATAGGATCCATCAACTGGAATTCATCCATTCCTCCCGCCAAAGGTAAATAAGGGTAATTTCTCTCAAATCAATATATATATATATATATATATA
>JANBPU010000018.1:0-83450 GCA_027575805.1 Mycoemilia scoparia | reverse complement strand
TTTTTTTTAAAAAACAAAAAAAAAAATAGTGTCAAAACTTTATTTTTGTTTACCACTAGATTCTAGACATTCTGACTATCTGTAAAAATTACAAATCTGTTTTTATAAAACAATCTATATATATATATATATATATATACTGCATTAGACATCTTAGGCGATCTTATACTATCAATATACGTTATAGCTTCCGAAAGCTGAACGCGGAGGCGGGTGGATTTTTAATCTCGTAAAATCTGTTGTTCTTGGTCCCACCGTAGCTCTGGTTCGTCTGTTGGGAATTGGTGCCGCAGCAGTTTTGGAAAGAGCATGCACTGGAGCGGCTTGTTTGGTACGCCTATACCGAGATATATACGTCTATATCATTCGACTGTGGTTATACTTTATCTCTTGCCCTAATGAGTGCCTTTCTGAAACAAAATTATAAAAATATAGATCCCCATTGCAAAGATCAGGCATAAATGGCTGTCTTTATCGAGAATGATCCTGTGCAGACTTGTCCTCCTATTCTCCGGATTCTTGTGGATTGATAGCAGGATCGTGACTTTGAAAAAGGGTCGTCAGACTGCAGTTCAGAGTCCAAAGAAAAGCGCCGTATCATCGGGAGATATAATAATATCAAATCACACTTCTTACATTGATATTCTATACCTAACTTACAGGTAAGCTACAAAAATCTAGTGCAGTTGACATCGATAAGGGTGGTTCACTGACTTATATCTCAACACCATGTTTGCTGTAACTCTCTTGATTTAGATTCAACCCGGTATTTGTTCAAATTGACAATGCAACACACTATGTTAAGCCAATGTCACCCTGGGAAGCATTTTTTAGTGCTGGAACCCCACCTCCAGCGCTACTCCAGGCCAACGAAGCAAAGTCGCTATCGTCCATAACTGATGAAGCTCGTCAAAATGGAACAGGGCCGGTAGTGGTTTTCCCAGAAGTATGTATAGCCCGCTATTATTGTGCCATTTGACAATATCATGGTTAGATGAATAATCTAAATACTTGATTCATTTGCTATAGAATACTACTTCGAATGGAAAGGCATTAATCAGCTTTGTGCCACTTTTTTCTAATCCAGAAAACGAAGATATCGACTCAAAACTCCATCTAATTTACCTGAGGTCAGTCAAGTTTGGCTTGAGCATTTGGACATGGAAGCAACATAATCAAACATCTAATTCTAATTTCCTTGCCATATAGCTATCCCGCCTGGCTGTTCAGTCCAACTTTGACTGTAGGAAATAGGTTCTTGCACTTCCTAAAATTGTTATGCCAGGTAAATATATACAAACAACGCTCCCTTGTCTGGCTTTACGATGAATGCCGCTAATATATTTTTATTGATGATAGTTTTATAACGTTTTGAAAGTAAGGGAACTCGCTGCTGCCGAATGCCCAGGGTTTGAATCCGCAGAGCCCAGTGCTTCAGATATATCCAGTAGCAACGACCCCGTTGATATGGATTCTCAAATCGCGTCCACCTTCATTCATCTTTCTCGTCTACGCAGCACCAAGCTGACAGCATTGGACAAGAGAGATTTTCTCAACTACTATTCAACTCACCACTGAAGCATTGGTTTACTAAAGCTTGTTTATTGATTATTTTGTGTTTATGCTTAAATGCATTTGAAATCATGAAAATCCCTGTTGTCAATTAAAAGCTAAATTCCAAACCACCATCGTTGGCTTTTGAGATCTTTAGTTTCTTGAAGGCCTTTTTAACTGCCTTTTCTGTATTTATGCGCTTGTGGTTTTCAGAAAGAACAGTTTTGGCTACGGCGACCCTAAAGTCCTTAAACTCTATTTGTTGGTTCTATTAAAAGAAAGGGACAGTTTAGTAATATAATAGACTTAGTTAGGTCTTCTAAAGACAATACTCTGTTTATACCAACCTTATCTAGAACCTTGCCAATGGCCTCCAAAATAGCACTTCTGATATCAGTGACCGACTTGGCAGGCTTATCGCTATCATTATCGGTATTTTCGGTGACTTTGACATCGGATTTGGATTTACCATTGTCAGCCTTTTTATCGTTACTTTTGGTGGGGACTTTTTCATCATCCAGCTTGCGCTTTTTGTTGTTTTTGGGTGTTGTATTCGAGTTGGCTTGATTTTGAACATTCTCCTGTGGTTTCTGCTAATTCATCACATCACAAAAAATAAACGAGGTAAGAATTCACTATACTAACATACCCAGATCAAAGTTTTAATACGTATATAGACAAGCATGCTTACTTTTTGGGACTTTCTTCCTCTACTTCCACTCTCGTACTTCTCTGCCTCTGTCATACAAGTTACGTGTTGGCGGTATGTGGTTCCCTCAAAATCCGTCCCGCAATCAATGCAACAAAACGAAGCATATCTGCAGCGAGATTTATGCTGGTCGAGCTTGGGCTTTTTGATAGTCTCTTGGCAACTGTTGCAGACTTCACGTTAGAGAAAATCATTGGGGGTCAGCGTATTTATACATGGATGGTATGCCAAAATAAAATCCCTTATATCAAAGCTATAGTGCTGCCACTGGCTTGTAAGGATATTTTTCTTGAATTCAGGAGCAAGTAGGGAAGCCTGGTTCAAACCTCTCAGCATAGTTGTATGTCTAAACAAATAAAGGTACTCAACTGCAACTTACCAAATGATACCATTATTTTGTATTTGCAATGATTCCTCTATTACAAAAAATAAATATATTTTTTTGGTAAAGAAAAAGAAAGCCTCCTTGATCTTGAAAAATCATACCCATAAAGTTTTGATCAGCATTACTTTCAAAACTAGCTGCTTTATAAAAATCATCATTGGATCATTGACACTCACAAATATTTGTAACTTTAAAAGCTACTCGCTTTCATGAACTAACCTTTTGAATCAAATCTAAAGTGTTTCCAATAATGAAGTATATCTTCAAGCCCAGCCATTCTAGGTCAGGGTTTCGGCTGACACAATTTTGCGTACCATCCATATTCAGTGTTTATAAAACGCCTTACTTTTTCCAAGTCGCAAGATGCTACTCTCTGGATGATAAGGGGATCAAAAAAACCACTGGCAGCATTCCCACACTCAAAACCCTGCCACAAACTATAGGGAGTATACTAAAAGATCCAAGCAATGTTGGCTTATCGACCACAGTTCACGGGTGGGTAAAATCGGTCAGGTTACATAAACAAATTGCCTTTGTGGAGGTTGCTGACGGATCAGTGTCGAAGGGGATTCAGGTTGTCATAGAAACCCCCGAACTTGCCCAGGAGTAAGTCCAAACCCCTTGGTGCGCATGATATCAACAATGTATGCCATATATTCTGGATAACTATTAAGCGCTATGGCTTTGTTCATTATATTTAACCGATTTAGCCTGAGCACTGGTTGTTCTATAAAAATAGTTGGCAAGGTTGTCAAGAGCATGGGCAAAAAGCAGGATGTAGAGATTCATGCAGAGTCTGTCGATTGCATTGGAGCAGCAAACCCAAAAGTAAATTTAAAAAGCAGATTACGCATCGATATTGATGTAGTCATATATTTACAAACATTAGTGAAGCTTCGAATATACTTTACTTATCTAAGCATGTGTATTATTAGGAATATCCGCTACAAAAGAAGCGCCATTCGCTCGAATATCTTCGAGAAATTGGTCACCTTCGCCTCAGATCAAACATTATAGGGTCGGTTCTTCGTCTGAGAGACTTTGCTGAACGCGGCTTTTCGCGGTTCTTTGCAGTAAGCCTTGCATCAATTTGAACAAACACCATTAGATGTGAATTACAAACACCAGGTAACCCGGATATTCAATTCGCCATGTTTAGGATAACGAGTTTTTGCGAGTACATACGCCAATCTTGACTTCCAACGATTGCGAAGGAGGAGGAGAAACATTCAATGCTACGACCGAAAAGGCCACTCTTGAGGAAGCTGAAAACTCATTTTTTGGCAGGAAAGTAAACCTTACTGTTTCCGGCCAACTTCATGCCGAAGTGGCAGCATCAGCCTTCCCCAGAGTTTATACATTTGGGCCAGTATTTAGAGCCGAGCCTAGCTTAACCGGTCGTCATTTGGCAGAGTTTTGGATGCTTGAGGCTGAATGTGCCTTCATCACGTCTCTATCTCAGCTAATGGATGTCATAGAGGAGTCAATCAAAAGCACTACTAGATACATCCAGGATATGGCTGACGCCGATCTAGCGCTGTTCTCTAAATGGGTATACCCAGAACTCGAGAAAAGGCTATCATCAATCACTACCCAAAAGGCCTATCCCAGAATCACGTATACAGAAGCCATAGAGATCCTGCAAAAGGCAACCCCAAGAGAGCCATTTGAGTTTGCACCAAAATGGGGGTCTGGCCTCCAAAGCGAACACGAGAAATACCTGTCAAGCGAGCATTTCGAAAGCCCGGTCTTTGTCACCGACTATCCCATAGAAGTGAAGCCCTTTTACATGCTGGCAAACCCTGACGGAAGAACTGTGGCCTGTATGGACCTGTTGGTCCCAGGCCCTTGTGAGCTTGCTGGCGGCAGTCTCAGAGAGCACAGCCATGACAAGCTGCTTGCACGGATCACAGATCTTGGAATGGAGGCAGAGTCTCTTGACTGGTATCTTGATCTGAGAAAGTTTGGAACAACACCCCACGGGGGATTTGGAATAGGCTTTGACCGCTATATTCAAATGCTGACTGGGTTGGAAAGCATCAGGGACATTATTCCATTTCCACGCTACTATGGCCGCTGCCAATATTGATTTGGAGTGAAACATACTTTTTAAAGAATAAAATGTTTTCGACATAATTTGTTGACGTGATTTATTTGAACAGGAAAGGGCAAAGAAAATAAGCATATGGGAATCTATGTATCAATGTCTAATATCCGTTACCCCTTGTGGATTTTGACAGGACATCGGCAATATCCTTGACAGGATCTGAAATCCCTTTAGTTTCCGATCCTGCCTCTGAATTTTCAGATGTGGCTTTATTGGATGATGGGGAACCCAAATGGCCAACACTGTCTAGCAAAGACTTGAGGCGTTCATGAGCAATGCCAATTTTGTTCTCTGTGCTTCCTTGTGAGTGGTGAGGCATGTAGCTCTTGGATCCTTGGTGATACGTGCCCACTGTGTGCCTTGGTTGCGGTGGGGAAGTTTGCACCCAAATGTCAGGACGGCCCCTGCCATCGAATTTGAACTTAGAAACGTAGAACTCTGTTGGGTCGCGGGTAGCACCATATCGCAGAGGCGAGTTCTTGCTCTGGATCGTTTGTCCAACAACACCCTGAATACCAACGGAATACCCAACAGTAATGCGGTTAAGAATACGGCCCTTGATACGGGTCTCTGGAACGGTTGGTACGTAGTTGTGGTATGTTGGACTGGAAACAGCAGTATCGGTGTAATCGATCTTGGTGTTGCTAGCGTTCATGAATTTGAGCCACTCATAAGATTCGTATCTTCCCTCCTTGACGGCTTCTTGCCACTCCTTACTCTTGCTACGGGCAAGCTTGAGGAATTTCTCCCACTGGCTCTTGCTCATTTGCGCCAAATTATACGATTCATTGACCCCTGAGTTGCTAGATTCCTGCGTTTGTGCGCTTAGAGGTAGTTTGGGCGTCCTGGACCTCTTGAAATTTTCTCTTAATGTCCTTGCGATCTTGACCTGGTTTGCCGCGCTTTCAAACATGGGGAAGCTTTCTTTGGTATCGAACTTTTGAATTGTAAGGTACTTTGTCCTGACTGCAGTTGGGAGACTGTACTTTACTCCCCAATCGCCTATTTTGGCTCCTCCATTGAATGTTGTGTAGACCTGCTGAATCCGTGGATCCCAGGAAGCAGCTTTGGACGTCCTGAACAGGCTACCAAATCGGCTGTTCATTATGAGAAGTATGGAACGAAATCTAGACAAGGATAACGAAAAGAGATAGCTGGATAGATATGATGTCTTGCTGATTCTGATATTACTTTGGTTCACCTCGCTCTGATATTTTGCGAGGAAGGGATCAAATTGTTAACAATGACCATCACACAAAAGCTTCCTATCAATTCAAGACAAGCTGATTACATCCAGATTATTCGATTTTCCACTTTGGATCAATATTTTTTTTGTGAAACTTGCTGGATGGGATAGCCAAGTATTGCATAAAGTCATCATTTTTTGAGAATGCTGTAATTAAGGCTATTATTTTTATATATTCAGGATAGCTACATAATATTATATATATATATATATCTTTCAAACCGTGTCCGAAATGCCTAAAGTCACCACCCGCCAGCTGCGTAAGCAGAACCAGCAGTCGTCGGCCATGGCCATGAATAAGCCAAAGACACTCGATGCTCATAGCAAAAGCTCACCATATGCAAAAAAGACAAACAAAGCCGAGGCAGCAAATGACTCTGGAAAAGAAAGCAACAGTCGCTACTTTGGACCCATGTTCAACAAAAGCTTGGGTCAACATATCTTGACAAATCCGCTTATTGCACAGCTAATCGTTGATAGAGCAGATGTAAAGCAAACAGACACAGTTCTTGAAGTTGGTCCAGGTACTGGTAACCTTACCATGAAGATTCTTGAGCAGGCGAAAAAGGTATGGAATCAACAATTCTTCATATGGGTGTTCCAAGCAAAGACATGCCTTGATTTATACTAAAAAGACGTTCCCTGGCTATTGCTATTTTAGGTTATTGCATGTGAGGCAGATCCAAGACTGGCAGCGGAGCTGACCAAGCGTGTTCGCAATGCGTAAGTACAAACAAACCAAAAATGAATTCATAGATGAAATGGCTGATATACAGACATTGTACCAAAAACAACATTGCAAATGATTTTTAGGAATAAGCAAAATAAGCTTGAAATACTTCACGGAGATGTCATGAAGAGAGACCTGCCATTCTTTGATGTTTGCATCTCAAATACGCCCTACCAGATTTCATCGCCCCTCACATTCAAGTTGCTTGCACACAGACCACTTTTCCGCTGTGCAGTGCTGATGTTCCAACACGAATTTGCAATGAAGCTGGTTGCTAAGCCTGGAGAAAGCTTATACGGAAGAATATCGGTCAACTGCCAGCTATATGCAAAGGTAGAGCATGTCAGAAAGGTCGGAAAAAACAACTTCAAGCCGCCACCAAAGGTTGAAAGCAGCGTCGTGAGGATTGACCCGATAAACCCGCCCCCAGCAATCGATTTTGATGAGTGGGATGGGCTTATCCGCATTGTTTTCAATCGCAAACACAAGACCCTAAAAGCCAACTTCAAATCCAAGACGGTCATGGCTATGCTAGAAAACAACTACAAGACATTTTGCTCAGAAAACGAAATGGTAAGAATAACAAAACATCGCCAATACCAGAAAAGGGGCATTGCTTTATGATTTGCATTATAAAAGCAACCTTTGATCGTAATATAGATGCTTGAAGATAACTTCGATATAAAGGAAAAGGTTCTTGCAGTTCTTGATGATCTGAACGTTGCGGACACCCGTGCTATAACAATGACTATTGATGACTTTTTGGAGTAAGTCCCACATAACAAGCACATACCTGCTAAAGCTCTTTCTAGCCTTTTAACCACATTTACCAATCAACATCTTTGCATGCATCTTTATAGGCTCCTGCTTGCTTTCAACAAGGCCAATATACACTTTTGCTAAAAGCAACAATGCTGCTCTCCGCCGATTATTTTCGACGGATTTTAGAATAGACACACGGAATAGTACTAATAATAAGATGTGATAATAGCTATCAAAGCAAACACTAGTCATGATGTTAATATGGTGATGATTAAAGATACATAATGATCCTTTTTCCAAAATCTACAAAAGTAATCATTTACAAAATAAAATATGGAGTGGTGCTTCTGCTGTTGCCACTGTCCATTACCTGCCAGTAGCATGAAAAATAAAACAGCTTTAGAAACAAAATGTTGTGAGATAAAACTATAAGATAACCATTATTAGGGATCAGCATGGGTAGAAAGATAGATAGAGAGATGGGGGCACTAAAATGGGTATGTGTGAATATTCGGATTCAATTAGAGGCGTTTGTAGTTGCTATTTGGGTGCGTAGGTTGTGTGGATGAAAAAGAGAGATTGTTCGTTTGTTGTATATACTGGAGAAATTTTACAGGAATGAAAAGTCGAATTTATAATTTGGCGTATGTAATTTTTCGGGTGTTAAATATGTATGTATTATCGCCGGGTGGGCTTCAAAGGGCCTAGAGATGGAGAAACGGATCTCGATGGTATAGAATCCCCGCTGGGTGCCGATGATGAGCTGTAGTTTAATGTATCGTCTCCGCCGGACACGCTTTCTGGTCTTTGCCCCATGTTGGTTGTTGCAGCTCTTTTGGAGGACTGCTGACCATTGCCTTCTTCATTAGCAGGTCGCTTCTCAGCCTGGCTTTCGGAATTACTATTAGCATTGCTGTTGGTATTTTTGGATGTTTTGGTACCTGACTTTGACTTATTTGTCCGCCTGGTTCGTTTATATACGCCATTGGCAAACTGGTCCTGGTGGTTTTCGTCTATTGTCCAGTACGCTCCCTTTCCTGGCTCGTTTGTAGCCCTCTGGACCTTGACGAACGCTTTGTTCAGAGAAAGGTTGTGGCGAATTGAGTTTTGCCAGCCATTCTGCGCATTTTTGTAGTATGGATAATGATCCATTATGTATTGGTAGATCCCATTGAGTGTAATTTTTTTGGCCTCTGTCGATGTTATTGCTTGTGCTATCAGCGAAGCGTAGGAATAGGAGGGCTTTGCGTGGTTTGATCGCGGTCCTGGGGCCGGCGGTTTCTCTGTTGAAGGGAGAATTCTGACCTCGCCAGGTTTCGAAGGAGCAATATTGTAGGATCCCCCGTTATGCCCCAATTCTCCTCCTCCTCCTCCTCCTACACCACCCCGAATTGGCGTATGATACGGCATACCCCCGCCTCGTCCAGGAGACCCTCCGCGCCCGCTCATTCCAACCAGTGGAGCTGTGGATGGTGTAGCGAGCATATTTGGGCTTCCAGCACTTATTCCGGTGTGGTAGGGCTTCTGTGGCGATGGGAGTTTGTATATACTTAATCTTTGTGGAGTAATAGTATCGGCATAGTGTGTCTGTTGCTGGGGCTGGCCACCAACCATGGGCAGTTCTGAAGGTTCGTACATGCCCATCATACTATTATGCGGGCCTTCTAAAGCAGCCAGAGGCAATAAAAACGTAAACTCAACCTCTCCAATGTGAACAATCGACCTGTACAGCGAATCAACACAACATGGTAAGTATGGTGGTAAATATAATGCCATAATGGCCGTAAAATATAATATACTGCTCCAAGTACTTACTTGTGGTGCAGGGATACCGTGATTCCCTTTTCTACGTATACATCGTCGACGAAGCATCCATTTTTGCCAAAGACTTGCAACTCAAACCCCTGGTGCATAAAGTTATAGAATATACGGGCATGTTTTCTGGATATCCCCTTGGACTGCCCAAGATCGATATCAATGTCTTCGTTGGATGCTGTCGTGCGTCCGAGAATAACAGACAATGTGCGCATATAATAACACAACTGGGGGCCTTCCAGCTTTGCGTATGCCTGAACCTGCTGCTGGGGATCATCATCATCATCAAAAGGCGCGTGTGTAGTCATAGCTTGCGGGTGGTCTTCTGCCTGAGAGTAGATACCCAGCTTAGCCCCTAAGCCATGGGGCTGGATACCATGTGGGGCCATAGAGGTAGAAAAACTGTTTGAATTACTCATGCCTGTGGTGGGCAGACTGGCTGTCGTGGTAATTGGTGGCATCGTGCCATACTTGGGCTTCGAGGCTAATGGCTGTGTTTGCGGGTCATTGTTGGAAGAAGGCCCGAATTTGTCGGCCAAAAGGGCAGCCGCATGCTCATCATTCATGGCCACAGCGCTTGACAAAAACAAAGGGTCGCTTTACAGTATGTACGTTCTGCGGGTGATTTAGGGGGTTAGGCTTACTTGTGACAAGCTCACGGACAAACAACTTGAGCCAAAAGATAAATAAAAGTAGGCGGTGACAAAAACAAGTTGTGTTGATTATAAACAAACGATGTGGAAGGTTCAAATAGCTTGTAGGGTTGAGCTGCGTTGCTGATTACCCGGCAATGGTGGCAATTATATTCTTACAAGCACTTGCAAAATGCTCCAAGGTATGCTAATAATTTGAATGCACTTGTACACACAAACAGTCGCTGGTGATAACAAACAAGGGGAGGGAGGGTGTTTTGTGTGGTAATAAAAGGGAGCGGATGATATAATTTATATTAATATCCAAACTACCGACGGGTAAAGAGGAGGAAAACTCAGAACAGGGTGGTATTAGTCTCAATATTCATACACAAGCGGAAGCCAAAAGTAATAGAAGTAGCAGAGAGGCTGCAAAAAGAGCGATACAGGAATTGGCAGAGAGTGCCACACCAAAAGAAAACAAACGGGAAAGCCACGACGCCCATGCCATCTGATTGGCCATCTCCTCATTATGTGAAACACCATTTTTGCAGCAAACTAATGTGTTGAATCTCAATTGCTTACCTGTGAGGGTTTTTCTTAGATGGTCTGAATTTCACTTATGATCAATCATAAAATGCCTGTGTATGGGTCCTGGTTGAAAAGTTTCCTGTAGCTCTCATCATTTTTGGACTGTTAGTAAACTGTGATTTGGTATATTACATCTACAAAATCTATGATGTTATAGCAGCCATTATTTGTAATGAAAATATTAAATCTTTAAAATGCGTTACTACCATAGTAACGGTAGCATATTATAAGTACAGATGCCCTTGCAATTTCATTTTATAAACAAGCACATTCTTGAGGACCCGGCTTTGACTCTCTCCATGTGAAATCAGGCCGGATGCGTTCTACTTGCTGAAGCTCTTTATTTAGCTGACAGCCCATTACTCATTCTCACAACCTTCTCTCGCCCACCCTGGTAGACCTGGCTCTTTGCACATGTGCGCATGCCTTTCCCTTTAAGCCCTGTGATGAAAGGATTAATAGAACATATCGCTTTCGCAAGGCGCCCAAGAAACTGCCAATGTGCTTCCTAGCCCTGGCCCAATCTGGTCAAAGATGTATTTACCAAGGGCGAGCTCCCCATTATTGCACGTATCGCATACTCCAACGACCTTGGCCATACTATCGCCATGCGGCCCCCTTACTCGCACGCATTTATTGCAAGCAGATGAGCTATTGCTTACTTCGCCAAACTGGTGTATGTTCATTAAAGCCAGGAAGGGGTTGTCCGGATCCAGTACATCACAGACCATCATCGGGCGGGTTATGTTTGCCAAGTATGCAGTACCCGATGCCTTCAACTGAATGCCAGGAAATCCATAGACCGGGCAATCCTTGCGATTGCACGGACCGTGGTCAAGGGCCAGATAAATGAGTATTATTAAAAAAGCCCCAAATAGAGTTCCAAATGCTAGAATAATCTTGAGGCGAAGCAGTAAAAGCGTACACAATGCTCCTTTCATGAATCCATAGCCTTCATTTCCATCACTCTGTTGCTCTTTCTTTTCGGTGCCAAACAGTCTTGGCAACATATCTGCCATATAGTTTTCCTGCGGTCTATTCGGAAGGTACCTCAGCCCTAAATGGTTTATAGGTAGCAGCAGCAGCAGCAGCTATTGTGAATATTGTGTTTTATCTCGCCTATGATTTTCTGCTATTATCGTGGATGTTGTTTTGATGTTACCTCTTGGTCCAGGATTAAACTCAAATGGCGTTCCGCCTTCTGCGTACACATCCGTTTTACCATTATGTGATGCTGACTCTGCCCTAAACATAATCGATTTTTGTGTATTAGATATAGATATTAATATTATAGTATACAGATATCAAATAATAACAAGCTGGGAAAAGAGATACACCAAACGCCTTAATAGAAACATTTCAGGTTACAGGTATCTAAGCACCTCTACAATATCTTTGGCATGCCATGATAGGGGGCTGGTAGGTAAACTCACAAAGGGTCCTTCACAAAGAAGTGGGCATAGCATTTGCACAAGATGAAAAAAGAATATAAAGACTTTGCTTTGTTAAAGTAGATTGGTGAGAGTACTTTGGACTTTATTAAAACAAGAAAAACAATGTATATGTGACAAAACAAAAACGGATTGAACAGGCGGTTTTAGGAATCAATTTGAGTAGGTATTTATGTAGATTCGGGAATGGACTTTAGCACGGACCCCAGGTGACAGGCACATTTTCAACTCCATTGTCAGCAATTAGTCTAAACGCTGGTTCGCTCAGCATTATAGATCCATAGGTACAGTTGTCGCATATGTCTGTGATCTTGGCCTGGACGGTGCCTCTGGGGCCAGCTACACGAACGCACTTATTGCAGACTGGGGACCATTTAAGCTCCTTGTATAGCCCAAATTGATGATAGTTGATGGCAGCAAACATAACATCTGAGGGCTGCCAGTTTTGGCACGTTTTATTAGATGCCCCATACCATATCTTGCTATCTCCAAATGCAGATAAATATAGGCCTGGATCTCCCAGCGATTTGCATTGACTGCCACACCCTTGATCGCGGGACAGCACCAAGTATATCAATATTACTATACAGGCGATCAGAAGTAATATAAATGTGATGGTCAGGAGCAAGTACTTTGTAGCAAAGCAAGGTAGGCGTGTAAGCCATGATTGGGAATTGAAAAGGCTCCCCTCTCCTTCAGCCTTTGGTGCTGGTAAGAACTTGGATAGGAAGTCCATTACGCCACGACGTTGGGGAGGTGATGGTTGAGGAAGTGCTTCATTTGGTGCAGTCGAGTGGTTAGAGCTCATCGAGGGGCGGTTGTTATTACTGCTATACATGGTTCCCTGCTGTTGTAGCATCTCTGGGGGTGGCGGTGGCATAGATGAGGCCTACAGATAAAGCACTTGTCAGCGTGGGCAATCCATGTATTATCGGTCATTTTGATAGCTGAATTGGCGACTTACATTATATGGCTGTGCCGAATCTACATATGTTCCATATCCATGTGTCTGCTGCTGCGAAATTGGATGTGGCGGTGGTGCTTGACTACCCTGTGGAGGATATGTTCCTGATGGTGGCATGCCAGGGTTTTGGTCGACAGGATACTGGCTGTTGAAATTGGAACGAGTTGAGGGCTGTGGTCCTGTTAATAATGAAGTAGTAGTTAAAAGTTGCTTGTACAGTTATACGTATTTGAAAAATATTGCTTCAATTGATACAAAATGGCTGTTAGCTTTTTAATATACGAACTGCCTATACTTACCATTCATTTTTCGAATTATTGTTTCGTTTTAAATTCCCTGGTGAAATTAAGCGTCGGATATGGTTTCTAGCACTACTGGGTTTCTACTCGTGTTTGTAAGTTCGGATATACAGCCAATTGTCGGATACTTCTTCGCCCTGAAAGGTTTGGAATTTTTAACTAAAACTTCTTGCTAGTATATGTCGCTGACGCGCTAGGACCTTCAAATGTAGGCGAAATGGGTCTAATTTATATGCCTTATAGAGCCACAAATAAATATATTATAGAAATGATGAAAATGTTGATAGAACGAAGCACAAGGCGGATACGGGACCAGGGTGTAGAGTGACAATAGATGTATCAGGAATTCAAACTTGCTTTCACAAGACACCTTTGGTACTATCCTCAGTGCCGGGGTGATGGCACTAAATCAATGAGCGTGGGTGAGAGAGCGGGTAACCCAAATGCCGAAATGATTGAATAGCTATAATAAAAAGATTATATACCATACATATTTTGAGTGTAGGCTAAAAATATTATTCAAACCATTCTTCCTAAAAGGAGCAAACGCGTAAAGCAGTGGGGCGGTTATTTTTCTTGGCAACCTCGAAACGCGTTCAGGATTACGCGACACTATAGATTTTCAATGCACACTTTGTGTAATCTTATTCAATATTTGGCAGTCTCCTCCAAAGGGTACCAGAACAATACCTTGGACAATAGCCAATTACCTGTCAGAATCTAGCTAAAATGTATGACTTATGGACTGATTTACAGGGAATGCATCGGGGTACCAGTCTGTTCCCTTTTGGTGGAGAATTTGCCATTTTATTGAATCGTTAAACAAATAAGACTGTGTTCAAATGTTAAAACATATTCAATGTTAAACAATATCAAGACTATTGATGCAGCTTTTTATTCAAATTAAATGGGTAATAATTTTTGAAGGGTGAAAGTTTACTAGTAAAATTGGACATCCATTTGGCTGTGATTCCCCTATAATTGCTGGTCACCAAAATTCACCCTTCAAAAATTATTGCCCAAATGGTGAAAAATGCTTAAACAGTATACATACTTTTTATAAATATTTTCCAGTATTGTAAGGATGTGCTATTCAATTAAATATTAAAAAGGGGTAGCTCTGGTTGAAATATATACCTAACCAAGAAACTGAGCAAAAAGTTTTAAAGATGCTTGACGAATATTAGTGTTAGGAAAAGGTGTAGGGGAGAAGGTGAGTGTCAAAATTTATTGATACGCTGGTGTCAGCGACTGATACTACATCTCCAAGTAATAGAGTAATGTGCTTTGGTTAAGTGCTTTATGATAATAAAGCATTGTAAAGTTTCCTTTAGATATTCAGCAATGTAGAATGCCTTTCAGCATTATATAAATGGGTAGTTTCAAGCCCCATTTTGGATCAAACTAAAGGGAGAATTAATAATACTTTTCTATAATGGAGTTTCCGTGCGTAATTTAATATATGCTTAACATGGCTATTTGTCCAAAGCAACCCTAGAATAATCTAACAATAAACCTTGTGTTATTATTCAAAAATTCTAGGCCATCAAGGAGCAATAGTAACCTCACTTGAAGAGTTTCTTCAACAAAACTAGGTATAAGAATTATAGTGAAAAACAGCAATAGTATGGTCTTTGATTAAATTTGGGACCATTAAAGTAAATTATTACTGCTATTAATCACATTTCTTTGTATGCTAATGCTTAAATGAGCCAATCAAAGTTCAATAAACAAGTAAAAATACAAGTAGCTAGTGTTGACCTACCAAAAAATAAACAATGGAGTAGGGATACACGCGTTGACAGATGTATACAAGAAAGACATCTGATGCAAAGAACACTCAGCCCATATATGAAGTTTTTGACGCCCCTTCGCCCTCTTGACGATTAG
This sequence comes from Mycoemilia scoparia, assembly GCA_027575805.1. Taxonomy (NCBI): domain Eukaryota; kingdom Fungi; phylum Kickxellomycota; class Kickxellomycetes; order Kickxellales; family Kickxellaceae; genus Mycoemilia; species Mycoemilia scoparia. The sequence continues at coordinate 68,315 of JANBPU010000018.1, read as the reverse complement.
GTTACCTTTTTGGCTCAACTCATCTTGACATATCTTATTTACACAAATATTTTATTATATTTTACCAAACTATATATTACATAGCTAGTATTCTTTTAGTGGTTACTTGTATTCTTGCCTAGGCAACACAAAGGAAACGTCCCTACTTACACTATCAAATACAAACCACCATATATATATATATATATATATATATAAGATGAATCAAGTTCAGAGGACACCACGGACTCTGAAAAACTACTTGCATGTTAGCAAGTCTAGTGCATCTCAAGCAGCAAAGGATGCCTTTTCTCCAGTAAAGCGTGTGACAAGGTCTCAAGCTAGAAAGGCTCAGACCCATGATGTAGTAGAGGAAACTATCGAAACAACACTTGCTGTTGCTGAACTACCAACAACGCCAAAAGCCCGCAAGCGCAAACAAACCAGCAAAGAGGATATAGCAACCTCTAAAAAGAAAAAATATAGCCCTGTTGATGAGACTTCAAATGGCTTGGCCAAGTACTTTAAGGTCGACAAATCGCAAGTTTTATCTCCACGCACTATCAGACAAACCAGAAGGACGCGCAAGGCACAGCAAACAAAGAAACAACCACAGGAAAACACGCTGGTGATGAGCATATCAGCCTCTACACAAACAAACACCACAGAAGCCCAGAGCACCAAGAGCGAGATCGTAAGTGCAAAGCAAATCCCCTCCACGCCCTTGAGCGATTATGAACCAGCAAACCCTGATTTGAAGCCCCGTGCTGAAGAACTATTGAGAAAACTCAGAAACCGCAAAGTTCCCGCATCATTGCAAAGGCCGTCTGTAGAAGGTGAAAGGCCTGAAGCTTCCCCAACAGTACTTGCACCACAGAGTAAGCAGGCTGAAACCACAGAAATTCAAGAGAGCATCAAACTTCGCAGACTTGGCTTAAATTTACCCACACAAGATATAAAACCATCATCAAAATCTTTTGACCACAATAGTGGTCAGAGTGCACCACCAGTTGTATTTAACACATCGACTCAACAGCATACTGATGCAATCAACAATTATTTGACACCCACAGATATCAGGCCTAAATTTGAGCTGATTCGTCGCAGAGCATTTGACCTCCCACTTCCAGAGCGCTTGGCTAAGCTGGAAGCCATATTCCAAGCTATCGAACATACACTGATGTTTACCCAGGGTCAAGGCCACACCTGTATATACCACCGTCATCGCAAATCAGTAGAGAATTCAAGTGGACATACATTTACTCTTCGGCACCTTGCACAGATAAAATATGTATACCCAGAGTCATACACATTTAAGCCAACAAAAGTATTGATTCAAGGTCGTAATATTGATTCGATAGAGATCAATGTTTTCAAGAAGGCAAACAGTGAAGAGGCTAGTGGCTCGAAAGGGCCAACCCAGTCGATCGCTCTAAAAAATGCGCGCTTCGCAGCAGACTCTCTGGAAAAGAGAAGACAGGAAATGCGTGAACGGTTGGTTAAGTATGTTGATAAATACCATGTAGATTTCCTAGAAAAGCAGAAAATGCGGGTTTCCTCGTGGAGGGAACTAAAGCAATGGCACCCAGATTTCTCGCTTGAGAACGACGTGCCAGATCTGCCTCAGACTGAGCTTCCCAATGTTGAGTCAAACATTGCAAAACCAGATAAAGAACGGATCAGGTGGCTTCTCGGTAAAGCAGCAGGAAATTCATCAAAAGAGTCCGCTAACCCCACTACTGAAGAGCAAAGTGCTTCAGCGCCAGAACCTCCTCTTGAGCAGCAAACAAAGAGAAAGGAGGCACCCGTTACTAAGGTCAGCGCTCTTCTTGAACGGATCCGTGCTAAAGAGAGACAAAAGAAAGAGGAGATCATGAAGGGTGTTGGCCCTAAAAAGATAGCAGAAAGAGCCATGCTTAGTCGGCTTCCCAGTCTTGCGGATTCAATCTCATTCATCTTCTATTCACAGCGCAAGTCCATTATTTCGTTTACATACTTGTGTGACAAGTTATCACAGAGTGGACAGGTGCCACTTTCAATAGACGAGTGCGAAACCCATGTTACAAAGATCGCAAGCTTAGTCCCAGAATGGTGTAGCATAGAAACTCTAGGCAACACCAAGATGATTCGCCTAACTCGTATAAAGAGCGTTAGACAGGTCAAGCAGCAGCTTGAAGAACAAATCGCAAAGTCTTTGTAATTTTCATAAATAACATCTAATCTCATTTATACTACTAAGTATGGCTAGTTTTGTGTATTAATTTTATTTTTTTATTTGAAATCCTATAAATCATATTCAAAAAAATTCAAGCTATTGCTATAAACCTTGTAAGTGGGGAGGAAATTTGCTTTTTGTTGGTAGACATCATGCTGGCGCTTTTGATTTATTTCTGCTAGTCATTAATTTGTCATGGTGATCTGATTTGCTACTAGAACTTTAATTTCTATCAATTTTATTTTTTTGTTACTTTGCAGGTTTAAACTTTTTGTTTTCCAGCTCACCAAATCTATTTGTAATAATATTTATATACATATACACTCGAAAATATCAACCACGGTTTAAGCACCCAAGCAAAGAAGCAATGTCTGAAGCATCTAAAGATACCAAAATAGAGTCCAAAGTCATAGATACCAAGGGTGCACCAGCAACCCGAATTTCTGGTCAGTGTCTAACTATATTCAGTTCTATAACTAATGGGAATTCTGGACTGGCCAGTAATAGCCAAAATGCATGTATCAATGCTGACAAAAACCATATACCTATATTTGTTATGTTAAATATAATAGGTCGGGTGTGGAAGAAGCCAAAAAAAGCAAACAACAGATCAACAATGGCCAAGTCATTAAAGAAGGGCTGGGAGAAGAGAGTACAAGAACGCAGAGAAGCAGAAATGACTAAAATTCGTGAACAAGAGCTCAAGGAAGAAGCCAGAATAGAAAGAGAGGTATAGAGCATTTACTTGTATCTATTGCTATATATGAATGTAGTACATACCTTGAATAATGCTAACACACTGGTGGATTCATGTATTTGTATCTTTAGGCTAAGGTCAACGCTATCATAGAAAAAAGGAAAAGAAGAGAAGAGAAGGCCAGAGAGGAGATGCTTCAAAAGGAGGTATGTGTATAGCATACAAGGCTAATAGTTGCTGGTATGGGATGAGGTTGTGGTGGTATTGAATTATCGTTATAACATAAATGGCTGGTGATTCTTATATAGATGTCCCTTCGGAAGAGGATGCGTCTCAAGAGAAAGGAGCTCAAAGCACGGGCACACGCCAAGCATTAGTATTATCCTAATTGTACACCCAAAACATTCTATATGGGCAATTATCTTTGAGGAGCTAAACTTATATTATCAATGATAATATAGGCTGGCCAATATGCATGACGGAACTGGCATACTGGTAAAAATTTGGCCCTTCAAGAATAATGATCCATATTCAATCAAGTGCTAGATCATAATAGTAAAATCCGCTTGGCAAATCAATGAATAGGTTGAATTAATGCTTGTTTGTAAAAATAAAAATGTTTGGATATTTATTTTGAGTCATGACACTTGGACAAAAACGCGAGAGTTTACTAGTAAGCTCGGATAGGGCATTGTGGTAGTGTTAGTAGCTTCCAAGAACAAGAAAGCCTTGACAGAGTTATCAAAGCAAAACAGACCTGGCGCAGCACACAGACCAGGGGACATCAAGGCATTTCTGCAAACGGATGATGGGCAGTCATGGCTATTCTACAATGGACAATAAAAAGGGCCAGAGAGGGGGGGCACTGTGGTGGGGCTATCAACTTTCGGCCCAGTTTTTAAGAGTATTATTTTTGTTTTGTTTTTCCACAGGTTCTCATCCAAGTGTGAGCATGTAGGCTGCCGCATACTGGTACACTGCTTATGCCTGAGATCAGCTCTCAGTCCTACACACATTTGGGACCTGACGAATGCCTCAGGCTTTGTGCCTCAAAACAAGCTATCTGGAGGCAAAAGCATCACCACACACACATACCAATATCCAGTACGCTATATTCCAAAGGCAGGAAGCCGTTGGTTTCTCTCATCTCTTTGTAATTTGCGTCTTTGTTTCTTCTTTTCATTTATTTTCCTTCTGTTAGCCTGACCTGACTTGCTTTTGCATCCATAAACATGTCCAGCCCCAACAACGACTCCTCTGACGACCTTGTCCCCGTTGAGACCAAGGGCTATGTTCCCGGAACCAAAAAGACCCTTGACGAGTACAAGAATCTCGATTCTAACGATGAGTCTCTCAACAAATGGAAGGAATCTCTTGGAATCAGCAGCGCTGGTGGTCAGGAGACAGCCCCAACCAAGGTCGATATCTTGTCACTTGGCCTTGAAATTGAAGGACGCGATGACATCATCATTGACCTTTCTGACAAAAGTAAGCTCAAATTGATATTTGATTCCACCTAAACCACGTCTAGTATGTTGGTTTCTGCACCCTTTATGTTGCAGCCTAGACTGGACCTTGTTTATAAGCCCGCCTTTTTCTATGCAACACACCACGTACCATCAATACCACCGCCAACCCACTAACATTCTCTTGCGCTTTTAAATGCTTATAGGCCCAGCTGCTCTCGATGAAATTAAAAAGAAGCCTATTGTCATCAAGGAAGGCGTTTCTTATATCCTAAAGATTCGCTTCAAGTAAGCTTCGGTGTTTTTGAGTCGCTGTTATCATATTAAAAGGGAAATTGGTCTATTTTTATAACATGCTTATCTGGCATTTGATGCACAATGTATGTTTATAGGGTTCTTAATGACATCGTTTGCGGCTTGAAGTTCCTTCAATCTTACAAGCGCCATGGTCTATCAAGTAAGCTGTTGATAATATTGCTATGCATGCCATGTATTTTTAGAATCTTGATGTCATGACTCTGGGCGCTGACATTTATCCACTATAATCTGTTTCTATAGCTGGTACCATCGACTGTATGATTGGTAGCTATGGTCCTAGTGATAAAGAAATTGAGATTAAGGTAAGATATGGTACAAACGCATATCATATTTGTTTCGCTGGCATTCAGATATTGTTACTGATTTGACATAAAACACAACTCATTATTGCTACTCTGTAGTTCCCCAAAGAAGAGGCACCTCAAGGCATGCTTGCCCGTGGTAAATACACTGCCAACGTAAGTAACTTGTTTAATCAAAACTTGCATCCTTTGCGCAAGAGCCATTGTTGTGAATGTATTATATACATGCATTTATAACGTGGTTGTAAATATTTCCATATCCAAATAACAACAAAATACCACTAACAATGATTGGATTTGTCATTTCTTTTTGAATTGTGTAGTGCAAGTTCATTGATGACGACAAGACTACTTACCTTAAGTTCTCTTGGCTCATGGAGATAAAGAAAGACTGGTAGAGCCATTTTTTCTTCATTCTTTCATTCTGTCTCGATATCATATCGCTCCTAAATATCCTCTTTACACATTTCAACATACGGTGGCTATTCTATTTCATTTTGATTCTACCACGCGATCTGCCATTTCTTTATATAACCTAACCTCTTTTAACTGTGACTTTCTAATACAACTTTACAAATCATTTACGCTTTTTCAATGTTGCTGCTTATATGACAAAGTCTCCTGAAAGTTCACAAGAATAATGTCTCCAATGCTACCCCAGAATATATTATATGGCATAAACGTAGGGTATCTATCCAGTATGCAGCATCTGAAGATCCACCAATTTTGTCTAAGGCCTGGCGAAACCTGGTCAAATATTTATTCAATGCTTTATCCTCATGATTTGTTTTACCAGGAATCCGACCATAGAAATAGATGCATTGGGGATACATATTATATAAATAGCCATATTTTACAACTCACAATGTCTTTTCAAATATAAAGTTTTACGTAAAAACATTTGCCTGTGTGGGTGAGAAGTGCGTAATTCTATTCCTGGAGATTATCAAACACACAAAATACGTTTTTATATATTCACCAAATCTAGTCTAATGCGTCTGCAGCATATATTATTCCAAAACAACGGTGGCTCCAAGAGCTTCCAGTGTCTTCTTGATCTTTTCGGCCTCATCCTTTGGAGCAGACTCCTTAATGACCTTGGGGGCTCCTTCTACAAACTTTTTGGCAGCAACAAGGTTCATGTCTGGGATCAGTCCCTTGATTTCGCGAATAACCTTGGCCTTCTGGGCAGCATCAATCTTTTCTAGCTTGACCTTGAATTCGGTCTTTTCGACCGGTTTTTCGGCTTCTTCAGCAGGGGCGGCAGCAGCAGCGCCAGCACCTGGTGCACCAGCAGCTCCACCGGCAACGACTTGCACAGACTCTGTGATATTTAGACGAGTCTACATAGATATATAATAACCCAAAAATATATCCGATAATCTTTCAATAAAACCATTATCACGTATAATGCCAATAATAGGTTGGAAACAAATCTCTCTCTCTCTCTCTCCCTCCTCTTGTTGAGTGCGATCCATTAATGTAAAGTGCATATTTACCTTGAGTGCTTCTACCAAATCTGCGGTCTCAAGTAGAGTGAGCTTTGATACTTGATCTACAATTGCGTCGATTTTTGGGTTTGGTGCGCTTCCTGCTGTTGGCTTAGGAATAGGTTCTGTGGCTTCAGTGCTTTCGGCCTTGAATGTTTGAGACATGTGGAAGGCGCGGCTGTTTAGGGAGGCTATGGAGACTCGTCCACTCCTTGCCATTTGGGCAACTATTGTGGACTTGTTGATACGGGGAAGAATTGTGCGAATCTACCAGAATAAATGTTCACTAATCGTTAGTTTCTATTAAACATATAAGTAGGGGGTTTCCTTTGGATTTGGTTTGTGGGCAGCAATAAATTGCAAATTGGGTCTCGTGTATTTATAGGCGCTTTGCTTTATGGAGATCGTTTATGCTATGGCAATTTATGACTGAATTTGTGTTTTATACATTGACTTGCCATTTTGTTTTAAAGAAGCACCTCGGGTTTTCAAATCCGTATAGAGGCAATAATAGGTAAAGTTACCAGGTGTTGGAAAAGACGAATGTGTTCAATATTCTGCCCAAAACACACTCTTAATGCTGCTGCTCCTTTGGATCGGGCCTTCACAGCCTTCTGTAACTTTGTGTGGTTATCATCTAAAAATTCTCTGATTGGGCATGATTGTAATCACCAGCCTTTAATTAAGGCTCATTGTTGTCATGATCTTAAAGTTGTGAATGCGAATCCAGTAACACTTCTGGATCATAGTTATAAAATGCCACATATTATATTTTGGAGATACTTATTTTGAATGATAAATAAAAAAGAAGCTTAAAGTGTTGTTTATAGACATATTCAAATGATAGGGTTATACAAACTCTGAATCTTCAAGATATCGATATTCGAAACGGAATTCGGACTTTTTTCGTTGGCACCAGTCGCCCTCATAGTCGAAGTAAATGTATGTACCCTGCTCATAGTCTTCGGTGATGGTGCGGGGCTCTTCAAATCGCTGGAACCATGTTAAGTACTTTTTGTGAAACCTCCATGATTTCCCCTTTAGCTCTCTTGCTGCGAGATACTGTTGGTATGTATCTTGCTGGTAATAGAACGCATAAAACAATGTGTCTACGTTCATGTCTTTGGCATCATCTGGTGCAGCAAGGATAGATATGGGTGTCTGTGGATAGTATGATGGTGTCTTTGTGGGATTCTGAGGAATCCATGCTGGCCGGCTATCAAATGAAAAGTTTTTATAACATATATACATGTTAAAAGGCTGTCCTATACTCTTAATAATGTATACCCATAGTAGTTTTTGCCAAAGCTTACCGTTCCTGGTCATCGAGCGTAGGCAAATTAGTCTGTGCAGCAGCCATAAGTTTATGTCGTAGTGCATATCCCTGTGGTGTGGATGCGACTATTGTCAGGATAATAAAAAAGAATGTTTAGTATGTATTTAAAACGGCCTATGAGTTGTAGTTTTCAAAGGGCGGCCATTTGCTAATAAGCGGTGACTGCTCATTCGGCTGTGATTTCCTCTATAATGGCTGGCCACCAAAAGGAGATACCCTTCAAAAATTGACACACATATATTTCAAGCAATAATATATGTATAGCTTACATTGTTTCTTGGCCTTGTCATATGTTTGCAGGAGATCATTGAATGGGTCTGGAATCTGCGTGTTATCAAACAGGGAGTATCTGCTCTTTGTTTTTGGCTTTTTGGCAGCTGGTGATTTAGGCCTTGTTCCAACAGGCGAAGTACATTCAGGGGCACCATTGGAGCTAGCATCGGCTTTGACTTGGACTAATGGGTTAGTGTTTATAATTGTTTTGGTAACGGTCAGATATTTTAGTTTATCAAAGTCTTCCAGAATGGATTTGTTGCAAAGTATTTTGACTTACCATCAATAGACAACGGGGATGGTGCTTTAGAAGCACTCAAGGATGATGCCTTTTGCTGTTGGTCTATGGTTGGCTTTGACTTAATCTGGTCATGTATGTGATCTGCAGTCTGGCTAGATACGATCTGTGGCCTCTTTACTCCAGCTGCAACTTGGTACATCGAGGGCGGTGATAGGGCTCTGTTGTGCACTGTCGAGACTGGTCGTGGCGATGTGGATGTGGCACCGCTAGCCCCTTGTCCCGCAATTGCTGCCCATGGTTGCATTAAAGATGTTGCTTGCACAGATGTCGTACCCTGCTGTCTAGAAGGACTAAGTACGCTTTCCTTGACTTCCCTCCAAGCATTTTTTGGCTCCACTGGCGCAGGAGGAAGAGCAGAGGGCGATGAGAGGAGTGATGTTGATGCTATAAACCAATATTTTCATGTTAGGGTCAATGGATAATATTCATGCAGGTAATTATATTAAAGGAGTAGTGCGCTTACTTTGTTTGGGCTTTTGACCTGACTTTGACCCTAATACAGGACGGGTAGGCGATGTAGGCTATATAGGAATATTTATACCAAAATGTCAACCAAGTTTCGCAATATCAACACAATTTTATACTACTACTATTATACATACCTCATTTACATCGTTATAATCACCAGAATCGGTGGTTCTGGACACTCCCCTGCCATCATCTGCTTTAATATACACAACAAAAATACAATTAGAGAGATATTCACAGACAAACATCGATGATAGCAGAGACATTTTGCTTCTCATACCCTGTGGTCGTGCGGTATCTGACGCCGATGCTGACGTGGTTTTTGGCAGTGTCGATGATCCTGGGGTGGACGGCACGGTGGTTGAAGCAATTGTAGCATTCACTGGTGATGATGAGGCCGTTGTAGTGTTTGATGGCTCAGATTCAGCATCTGGAATGGCAGCAAATACTGGGTCGTCATCTAGATTGAGGTCATCGTATATACCCTCATCTTCAACAAAGAAATCCTCCTCATTTTCATCAACATAGTAACTGATGTCTTCTTTAATTTCATTGACCTGGTAGCATATTTAGCGTCAATTTCGTTATTGATGTTTCCTTCTAAAATGTTAACATTGATGCTAAATTCTTCCAAGTCACCTACCTCTTCTGGGCTTAGACTCTCATTTTCTATAAGGCGCTGAATCCGTTCAAGACACTGGATATGATACTTGTGTCTGTCTACCTTTGTAGTGATTTCTTTGACCTTTTCACTTTTTGAGGTATCCCTCTTTTTCTTTTTATTGATAGAGTTGGATATCTGCTCTGCCTCAGCTTCACGGAGATCAATCTGTGTGCTTAGCTTGTCTACTTGCTCAGACAACCAGTTGCATATGTCCAGTTTCTCCTTTTCACGAGGATCAAGCTTGGTGGACTGTAATAATCCCTCCTTTGAGAATGCCTTAGTCTTCATCTCCTTTTCTATGGCCTTGAACTTTTCCATTTGCTATAAACGTATATTTAAAAGTCGTCACAATTCAGCAAGCTTGCTTTATGGTGGACCAAAAGTTTAGCACAGTTGTAAATGTTAACACCACGCAGATGCTGCCCTACCTTTTCTATGAGCTTCCTGTGGTTTATAAGGTCATTTTTGTCCTTAATATCATTGTTTTGGATCCAGGCTTTTATCTGCTCACGAAGCCGTTGCAGCTTTTTGATCTCCTTTTTTAGATCTGCTTCATACTTCTCCTTTTGGTTCGTTGTGGATGCATTCAATACCTTATTGTAGCATTCCTCAAAGATGTCCATCCCTTCAGCGACCTTTTTAAATACCCGGTCAATCTCAACTTTAAGAAAAACACCATGGTATTATAAAAGCGGTCACCATATTTGTATATTTAGCAGCATGTATAGTATGGCCTGATGTGAATTATAAAGGTACCTTGTAATTTCCTTGACATGGTGGGCGGAATCTAGCAGTGTATAATATAAAACCCGTACAACTATAAATATACAACATATATATACATGTACATGTATATGAGCAAAGAAGTTCAAAATATAGTAAAAGCTGCAGGGAACAGTGAATTGGAGGGCACTTTATAGCAAGCCAGGAAATATTGACCTGGAATTTGGATTTGGCTTGTCCTTGATGAGCCTGTAGTGCCAAAATGTAGATATTTTGTGCACATATACATTGTGTGTTTATAGAAAAGCGCCTTGAGCTTAAAGCTTGTGCTGTTATATTTGTACCTTTTATAAAGAATAGGAGCCAGTGTTTTTAGTTTAGATAAGCTTAACAATTAATAGCGTTCTTAATGCGAAGAGAATGATTATAGGCACTAGCAAAGTGTTGAATCGTTCATTTGGTTAAAAAGGGAAGGGTTCACTGCTTAAGCTCTTTAACAATCCTTTTCATAGTAAGGGCCACAAAAGGTGTCATGGGCTTTGGTTAGTTGATATAATCCTTCAGCCACAGTGATTGCAGAATTTAATTTTGGCACCACCATCGTTGATGCCATGACCTCACCTCTATCCCATTTTGGCACATATATGCTACTTGTTCTTTTATTCTCCATTCATTCTATTTTATCACTATTTATTTGGTTGCGCCAGACGTAAAGTGTTTAAATGAGGTTCCGTTTGCAAGGTCCAGACTTTAGAAAAGATATTACCTGTGGAGACATTGACACTTTAGGAGCTTTTAAGCAGCTTCTTGAGGCAGAAACGGGAATACCTACTTTTCAAATCAAAAGTAAGATTTTAGGCGTATATTATAATAGCAATAGTGAGGTTCAACAAGCTATATCTTATAATAACATCTGATGCCTACATCTGATTTCAGTAAAAGCTGGTGTTCCGCCAAGGACAGTTGCAGGAAACGATGGCGATTCTTTAAATTCTGTAGGAATTCGATCGGGGGACAGATTAATATTGTCATATAATGATATTGAAGAGAAACCAAACCAATGTGTTTCTAGAAGTCAAGGAGAAAGTTCAAAGACGAATGACATGTTGGATACTGGAGCTTACCCTGAATGTGTTCCGGTTGGAGATGGTTATCTGGTTAAACATGTAAGAACGAAGCTCTACATTAGAGTATACATTTATTTATTGTTTGGGGGGACTGATATGTCTGTGAACATGTATTTTTATAAAGGACATACCGGATGATAACAGTTGTCTATTTCATTCTATCTGTAAGTACGATGTTCTCCTTGGTAATAATAATAATAATAGCAGTAATAATAATAAGATATTTGCATAACCGATTCGATGAATATGTATTCTATTTTCAGGGTAAGGCATACAAAGTTTATTCAACAATGACCGTTTTTGTGGATATCACTGTAAAATATATAAACATTCATATATTTTATTAGCAAAGTCATTGGAAGCAACCAGTCGGCTCAATCTTTGAGACAGCGTAAGTATACAAGAAATATGACATACGTTTCAAGCCATCTATATAGATTCTATATGTATGATTAAGTCTAAATTTATTAATTTAGTTGTTGTAAGCGAAATTATACGGAATCCAGAAGAGTATTCCCAAGTGGTTTTGGGTAGATCCAGAGATGAGTATTGCAGTTGGATTATGGAACCAAATAGTTGGGGCGGTGCCATAGGTCAGTGTCCGCGTGCTGTTATGTTCTAATAGCTGTATTGAATAGCTCCTGTGATGCAATTTAACAACATCGGATTTGTCAAATATAGAGCTCGCAATCTTTTCTTCCTATTTCAAATTGGGTAAGTTCTCTATTGATTAAAAATACTCTAGTTTAACAGGTTTACATTGTTTTTCATTAACATCAGCGTTATTTTCGATAGAAATATGCTCCATTGATATCAAATCTCTCAGAATAGATCAATTCGGTTAGTACATATTGCAACGTTTTAAACTAGATGATGGCTGTTATCCTAATCACAAACGTTTATGTTACATAGGTGAGGGAAAGTACTCCAATCGTGTAATTGTGTTGTATAGCGGTATACATTATGATGCTGTAAAACTGGTTATGAGTCTTAACGAGCCAGATTTGTTAGAGCAGACCATATTCCCTGTCAGTGACGAAACCGTAGTTATGGCTGCATCAGAACTTGCACGAATGCTACAGGAACAGCATCAGTATACTGACGTTGCAAATTTCACGCTTAGATGCTCAATTTGCGATGCCTCATTGCTTGGAGAGACCGATGCACAGCAGCATGCTGGGCGAACTGGTCATACTGCATTCGAGGAATATTCTTAGTTGCAGACCTTAAGTCACCATCGTCATCATCATACAGGTTGGCGAAACTTCAGATCATTTAACCTACATCAACATCAGGCTAGCCAGCCGGCACGTTTGTATATTTATATATTTGTTTGAATTGTGTTTCCAATTCCAGAAAAAGTCGAGTCCTGGAGATTTGGACGGTTGATTATTCATGGTTTCTCATTCTAGCAGGGAACCATTATTTAGAAAACATGTATTTAATTACCCGTGAAATCATGATATTTATACCCTATTTGCATACCCATTTAAACCATCATTTGTTCACTTTAAATAAACACTAAAATGCTTAAGGTTAGTATATGTTGTATAGATTTCTGCTGTGAAAATAGTTAAAGGCAGAGGAGTCTCCTCCAAAGGTGTACCAGAATGATATCTTGGATAATAGCCAATTACCTGCCAGATTCCAGCTAAAATGGATAAGGCTATGGGCTGATTTTCAGGGAATGTGTGAGGGTACCAGTCTGTTCCCTTTTGGCGGGAACTTGGAAAAAGCAAAGCGCTAATGATTAAGCAATTTGTTACTCATAAGGAAGTAGCTATAGGCCACATGAGCCTTGACAAAAGCAAAACGTCAATGCATTGAATTTATCATCACCCATAATGAGATACTAATTTTTACACTTATTTTATGTACATTTGCTTGAAAGGGTGAACAACTAAATTTCACAAAATGGGTTATGATATTGACGAAAGAAGCGGAAAAGAATCATATCAAAAGGAGAAAAGCAGTTATAGAGGTAAAAAAATCGTATAAAACGCTTTTATTTTTTATAATCATGCAGCCATTAAGTAGCTGGCTGAATATTGTATAGGCAAATCTCGAAATCGCTCACCATCTCCATCAGACCATCATGAGGATAAAAAGAAAAGAAATATAAGCAGCGATCATCGCCATAGAAGACGCCGAGAGCGTTCATTGTCAAGGTCTAGTTCTAGGTCAAGGTCAAGGTCAAGGTCACCACACCGTCGGTCTAAGGATAGAGATAGCAGAAGCAAAAGAGATCGCAGAAAATCTAAATATAGAGATGATTCAGTATCTAGTGATGAATATGATCATAGGCACAGACGACCATTGTCATCAAAGCAGAAGTCATCTCGACATAAGCATAAGTCGCGTAGGGAAGAATCCAGGCGAAGTCATCATAAAAAAGGAGAGTCCGATTCAGAGCTTAGTGGTTATGACTCTCCAAGCAGTTGCTCTAGGTCAAGATCGAGATCGAGATCTCGACATCGTCGCAAATCGAAAAAGAAGTCAAAGGTAAGAAGCTCTATATTTTATGATTGAAATTGAACAATAAAAAGGGTTCTAATTATTTTTCATATTGTAAAGGCCAAGTCTGAAAGTCAGAAGTCACGAGCTGTTGGTGAATGGGGGTGTCGTGGCATTATATATGAAACAGAGTAAGTTGTAAGGTATTGTTACTAGTTTTATTAGCTAAAGTTATTATAATACTCAATATTTCCAACTCATTCAAACCCTATTTAGCATATATAAAAAAGAAGAGGTAAGCAAAATTTGAAATATTGGTATAAATGGGTATGTGCGTATTATTATAACATACCATGCATATCATATTTTGGCCCGAATGTTGAAATCTTATAGGAATTCAATACATGGCTTTTTGAAACCAAGAAGCTCTCTTTTGAGGAGCTCAAACCATCTTTGTCAAAGCAGTACTTCCGCCAATACATGGAAGGTAAGTGTCTTCGCTGCTTAAAATCTTACTTCGTATGCCATTTGATTCTTTTTTGCTTTGCTAAAACTCCATATTTGTCAACTATAATAGATTATAATACCGGAACATTGGACCACGAAAAGTACGTTTTCATTATCATATCAATATAGTCAAAAAATTGATAATACATTTGACTGGAAGGCCAATTTGTTAATTCATAGGTATTATGATTTGGCTGCCTGGGAGGCTATGGAAAAGAAAAGGTCAAAGAAGTCGAAAAAATCGAAAAAGGACTGGGAGTTTAATGACAATGGGGAGTTTGATATCCTCAGAGACCAAGTATCTTTGAAGTGAGTTTACCGATACCATCATTTGCCACTAACTTTTTGTTTTATTATGACTTGCTATATCTAACAATGGGATCTTCGTAACCATATAGGAAAGTGAGTTATAACAACTCTTCATCTACACTTAGCAAGGAGCAGTTGATGGACTTGCGTCGAGTGCAGCAGGAGCGTGTTGAAGCAGAAAGCCTGCGCAAGCTTGGGTTCAAAGCAAAGGATGGCATGGGTATCCGTTACGATATCATCCCTTGAATATAGCCCGTTTGATACGCTGTAGTAAAAATATTTTAAAGTTGTCACAAAAGGTGAATTTTGAACAACTAGATTTTTATTTTGGTGTGTCAATATTTATCTTGGTTGGTATTGATGCAGACTGGCATTAGTATATTTATGGCTAAAAATCACAAAGTATAGAACAAAAATGAGACCCACCGAAAAACAGCTATTGAAAAAATAAAGAGTATCATTGATCAAAAATATTGTTATATACGCGAGAACACGTATCATGTACTTTGATGAGTACCTGGTGGCTATTAGTGTTTATACTATGCAGTGTTGGAAAATTGCTAAGCATGTGTAAGTTGGTTATGCTGATGAATGGCGGTGCGGTATGGATAGGCGTGTATATGGGCAATAATTTTTGAAGGATGAAAGTTTACTAGTAAAACTGGAAATCCATTTGGCTGGGATTACTCCTATAATCACTGGTCACCAAAATTTACCCTTCAAAGATTATTACCCATGTATAAGTTATTGGCTTGTGAAGCCTTTTTTAAATAAAGCAAGCGCTTATGCAATGCTATGAGTTTGTTTCTATAAAACCAGATGCAGGTATGGATACCATTTTGATACACGCAAAGTTAGTGCTTCAATATTTTTTCTATCAACATCTTTGTGTTTCGACTAAATGGTTTGCGATGGAGTCGCTTGTGTTCGTCATCGATGAGCCATCGGTGTATAATATCGGCTTCTGCGAATTTTTTGGTTTCTAGGATCAGGGAAAATGCCATATTGTACAAGGCGCGAGGAGGTACATTTCGGTGAAATCCTGATTTGGTATTTCTCATCGTCCTTATAAAATTCATAATAGAGTATAGTCTGACATTTGGATCATTGGTGGCGTTGATTAGGATCTTGGCGAGTGTCAGGTATGCCATATCGTATTGTGATGGAGGCACGTTTTTTGTTATGAACTCATGAGATGTGGGAAAGCTATCAAGTGTTGGTATATTGGAACCAAGAGTTGAGCTGATGTTTTTTGTGTTGATGTCATTTGTGGCCAAAGAGGATATAAGAAGGCGGTTGATAGCGAATAGATTGCGATTTTCCCCATGTCCATCGTTGGAGATAATTGCGTTGTAATACTGCAATGCCCTATCCAAGTAGCCTAGCTTGAGAGAGATGTGGATATTTCTTGTCAGAGAGTAAAAGTCTTCTGATCTTAAATTCTTGCCCAACCACTCAAGGGCACTGTTGAAGACGTCTGGGCTAAAATACTCGGAATCTTGGCAAGCAAATTTGCTAGACATTATCAAATAAACAGTGTGAACAAGCCTATTGTCGATGGCAAACCCCCTATTCCTCTCAGACGAGCATATAATTTTGATGAAAACTCGCCACGGGACTGCAAATACCTCTTCGCAGTTCCTCAAATTCTCCAAAAAATCTTGGTCTGCCAACAGCCTTATTATAGCATCTACCGCAACAGTGTTTGTCTCCATTTCGGGGTTTTTGGAATAAAAGTCTACTGCCTCAACATACTCTTTGCACTTTATCATGCCGCATAAAGCAATAACTTTTATTTGGATCCAAGGCATAGTATTATTTTGCTGGTACAACATATTAAAGAGTTCCCGAATAGAGTCTGACATTTCAGCCTTGAATTCGCTTTTGGACACTTGTGATGGATGGCTGGGCGTGGTAATGGATGTATAACTATGTCGGGACAGTAGTGTCTTTGATACCAGACACAGCAGATATGTATTCCATATATCTTTTCTGTACCTAAGCGATTTCGACTGCATTGTGCTTCTGAAGAGAGAAACAATATACCCGAACATGCGCCTTGAGCGAAGCTCAAGTAAAATCAGACAAACTACTTTTGAACGAAGCTCGAGCTCAAGCTCATTATTATACAGAATCGATGAAGCCAGTTCTTTTAGTTTTACTAGATTTCCCTCTTTAACCAATGCTTTGATGTGTGCTTTGTAGATCAAATATCGAACACTGGCACTTGTGTTTTTGTCTACATTCTGTGTAATAAATTCGAGTAACCGAGTCTCCATCATCATAAGTTTTTTGTAATTGGCCATGGCAGACGACTTGGGGGAAGATAGATAATAATGGAATGTATACATGTTTGGCAAAACAATGGGAATTTTGGAGGACGGGTATTTCAGGCTGGTGAGCCAACAGCATTTTATAGCTTTATGGAAGACATCAGTTATCACTTTTCCATCTCCCGTATCTACAGCTGCAGCAATGGCAAAGTTATGCGCCGAAATTCCTAAAATGAGATTTTCATTAAGGCTTTCTGTCTGAGGGACCTTATTGTGCGAGTTGGGGGTTATACATTCTAGGTAGCGATCTTGCCGTTCTACTCCCGCTTTCCAATGTAAAAGTGCCTTCTTTGGCTGATTTAGCTTCAGATAGCAATATATTTTGTCGGTAACTTCCGAAGACCCTATTCGGTAACTGGATGACTCCATGTCTCTTATTAAGCAAAGCACAATCAGGAGCAGGTTTTTCGGGTCGCTATCCAGGCATGGTGCGATAGTGGAAATATCAAGCTTCTCAATTTCTTCAATTTTTGTATCAACATGGCCATTGGAGACCGATTTTTTCGATTTATACAAACTTCTGAGCAGCCTTCGTAGAGATCTATAGGTTTTTTGCGATATATTCTGAGCTCCATTTACTTGCATCTTCTTTATATCCAGATAAATTTTTAGCGCTTCAGAAGCATCTTGGTTTGCTATCGCTTCGTTCAAGAGCCTTTCTGACGGGTATGCGGAGTCTTTTAAACCATCTTGTGGCGTTTTAAAGTCAATAATTGACTTGGTGGTGCCAGTAGCGGTCCTATGACCTCTCCTCCGTCTATCTAGTGGTAGCGACCGCTGGAGAAATTCTTCACTGGAATGTCCCGATTTACTAGACTCATCGCAAACTCTCGAATTGGAATAAAAACGCGAATTACCCGTGCTGCTCAACAATAAACTCCAGAATAACAATACGGAGTGTTTTGATCTAAACCTCGGGCCCGTCACTGTGTCTCCGACATAGATCAGCCGTATAGGTGGTATTTGTAACCGCATCCAGCTCTCCACCTTAGTTTACCTTCAGTTAATAGGTGGACTCGTGGTAGCCTAGGTAATGTATAAATAAGTGATGTGTGGTTTTATGCTTTACAAAAAAACATGGAGCTAATCTATCAACGAAATGTTGTCTATAACCATGATAGAAAATGTTCTAGTAGGGGGGTGCTGATAAAAGTTTAAAGGGGATCGGCTCATGTTATGTTATGGGTAGAAGAGCTTTATGTCTAATTTTGCCCGCTAAATGATTAAGCTTGTTAAAATAAGTCCACAATTAAACAAGTATTTACAGAAATGTTCAGATACCAGTGTATCCCTACGTGTTCAATAGCAAATATTCTGATCATAGGATTCTTGATTTAAATTGTCCACTGAAGAAAGTTGCTTCTATACAAAGCAGACCCATGTGGCGGCTTGAGCACCAGGTATTCCACCCATAATGACTATTGGCCATAGACAACATGGTGATCTAGTGGCAGGGTGAGCCCACAACCCAAGATAAACGTCAGTTGGTATTGCAAAGTCAGAGATCGGCAAGCTTTATAAAGCATTCTAAAGTCACGATGAGTATAGGAAAAAGGGTGGCGGTTATTACGGGTGGTAATAGGTAAATATCAAGAATCAACGCATAAAACTCTTAGACTCTACCAAGGACATACAAACTAATCATCCCTCTGCCTGCAAAATGTTGCACAGCGGCGTTGGCCTGGCAATTGCCCAGAGGCTTCTATTAGACAGGTCGGCAGGAAAAAACGAAAGCGTCCAAGGATGGACAGTTGTCCTTGCGTGTCGAAACCAGGCTAAAGCAGAAGCGGCTAGAAAACAGCTTCTTAAAAAAGAGCCACAGGCTACCGTAGACATCATTCCTCTGGACACAAGCAGTATTCAGTCTGTGATAAATGCCTCTGAGACAATAGCCAAACAGTACTCTCGACTTGATGTACTGTTCTGCAATGCTGGTGCCATGCCCATCAAGGGATTAAACATCCCAGGTTGCATACGTGGGCTTTTAACCCACCCGGTAGAGTTTTTCGGCACATCAGAAGCACTTCATCAGAAGGTCGGAGTCAAGTCCAGGGATGGGCTGGGTATGACATTTGCCACCAATGTAGCTGGGCATTACTTTATGGTAAGTCCATTACAATTGTCCCGCGAGAGTATGATAATTATTTTGGCTACACGCTGATCCATTCTTCCATCATAGATAAAAATCCTCGAGCCGCTAATGGAAAGGACCCCTGGAGAGTCGCGTATAATATGGACAGGCTCTGCGGCGTCCGAACTAGAGTTTGACCCAAGCGATATAGAACATTTAAAGGGAGACAAGCCATATGAGTCTTCGAAGTACATCATCGACCAGGTCAGCGTGTATTTGGACAATAAGTATGCAGGGACAAAGATCAGGTCTTTCACCACCGAGCCAGGAAATGTCTGTTCGGGCTTTGTTGATCCCATCAGCAATCCCATCCTGAAAGTTTTAATTGTCGTTGTTTTTTACCTGGTAAGGCTTCAACAACGCACACACACACACACCTAAGCAGTGAATATTCAGCATCGCAAATCATCTCAAGCATATTCCCACCAAACAAATATTGGCTTATATAGGTCAGGCTCATTTCTGGTAGCATCAGGTTGACTATAACAGCCTACAACGGATCCATATCTAACCACTATGTGGCAACAGCACCAGCCGAAACGCTGGATGCGCGTCTCAAATATTACAGCAGCATATCGCGGCTAGGGGAGCAGGGCTTTGTGGCTCCTTTCCCTGTAAAATACGACGAGGCTAATGCAAGAATCATTGTGCAGTACTTGGATAGAATTTTTGCAGATGCAAGAAAGTAGGAGCAAACAGCATGGGAATGTTATTAAATCGTCTTTAATTTTTACTAAAGGTTGCTAGAATAAAGCGGGCCGTAAAGCCCTTATTGATCAATAAGAAAAGAGGGTCTGGGGATTTGTTCGCCCCTTTTAGGAATTGCTGCTTTGATTCCTCTCCAGAGCAAGCATTTCGGCTGTGACCAAGTTTCCAATGTGTAGACATGTAGATGTTTGATTCTGTGATAGGCAATAAGAATTGGACCTGAGAAATATTTGTCGGGCTTTATGCACTCTTGTTCCTTTTTGGACAGATGTAATGTATAATTATTGCTTGTGCGGTCACAAGCGAATTTGGCCAGATGACTAGGAGTGCGACATGTGATGCTTCATAAAGCTCCATAACTATAGCAACTCTTGTTTGAAGCTGATAACTGCTGGCTTTTGTCTTGAGCAACAGGTGTGATTTGATGATGATATCTAATTACAGCAAAACGTTTTGAGGCACAAGAATAGCCTGAGCCTTGTTTGCTCCACTGAGCCCCATACCGGATCAAAACAGCAACTCCGATACCAGGAGAGGCATTGGAATTAACAAGGGAACCCGTCTCCTATTTCCAATAATCCCCAGAATATACGGATCCTTGGAGAGACATATGGATGCCTGGCATTGTGGTGGCACTGGTCTTCAAATCCCAGCCAGGATCTCAACCAGTGAGGCTAGTGCCAGAACACAGCAGGATGAGATCTTTCTAGCATTCACAAGTGGCCAAGACGTTACTATTCTGACCTGGGTTTACGCAGCACGGAAGGCAGTAGCCACAGTATATGGAGGCTAGAATGGGCATACCACTCGATTTCGAGGGAGGCAAATATGTGCATCTGTGCTCCTCCATCATCGCATTTGGCTGTGCACATCCGCACACATCATGGCGATAATAGCGTACATTCTAACAAAATCTCTAGCACGGATCAAATAGTGCCCTAGGCGCACGTATATAAAAGTATACGCCGGGATGGTTTTTAACTTCACTCCCTCTTTTGATTCTAGATAAACTTTCACCATACAAGAATGCGCTTCTTTGATATATGCTGGGCCTTGGTGCCCTTTGTGGCGAAAGCCCTCGGTGTTGCTGCCACAGCCGCTATGTCCAGCGAACCAGCCCTTTTCAACCGTAGTCCAGTGGAAGTAAATGCAAAGGACAGCCCCTTCACCATATCACAGGGCAATCGCGTTCTGGAGGTTGCAGGCTGTGGCCCATGTCCGGATCCAAGCGTATGCAAGAAGGGCGACTGCTGGGTGCTGATCCCTCCCATGGTCCGACAGCATAAGCTGGCGGAGTGCGACGAGGAAACAACCACGAACTGCTACACTGCAGAGACACCAAAGCCCGTCAACAATGCTCTTGAGCTGAACGAGCTCATAGATCTCATAGTATCCCTGGAGAACGAAAAGGCCTCTCAGACTGGGTTTCAGCCAGATGCAACCATCACAGTTTTCCCTGCCTCTCAGTAACCACCAGCTCCATAACTTTCACTTTTGCCACTATTTATGTTACAGCCAGCTCACACTTACCCCGCTTGCTAGTGACTTTTTGTATAAATACAAGCCTGCTTTAACATTCTATGCACAGCCAAAATAATATACAGGAATAGCAGTGGAGCCTGTTGTCAATGTGCCACCAAGTTTATGGCTATACATACTCATGTATTCGCTGTTTTGGTCATGTGCCGGACAGACTCCAGCTTATTTAATTCACAGGAAAAACGATCATTGCAGCCCAGTGGCAGCATTTGGCTTTTAGTAGTCACTAACCCAAAAACGCAAATAAGCTATAATGATGCCTCATTCGGCCTGCCCTGTGTATGCAGGAGCCTACAAGAGCGTATTTGCATCCACACAGAGGCCCTCTCTCCGCGTCTAACTGGAGATGAATGTGCTGGCGCAAATAGTATTTAAGCCCGCTGGATACTCCGCCGTGCTCTTTGCTCCCAAAATTTAGTCTCAATGCCAACACCAACATGTCTGTGTCATCTGCAATAGTGCCAACTCCTACGCTTGGGCACGTCCCAGGAAACTCGGGCCGATACATCGAGTTCAGCTTCTCTGGTGACATCCAATACAATGGCGAGTTTGCAATTATGTGTTCAAAACACTGCCGCATAGGTTTTGGTAGGGGTGCGCTGCCTCTCGATTGCGCATCAACCTGCACAACGCTGACCCTGCTTTCGCAGCCCACAACAGCAAGCTTGGATTCTCCAAGCACGCCACCACCAGACTACACCAACATCAGCACTGCAGCAGGCAGCAGCGATGCCTCGGATGGCAATCTGGTACCACCCCAGGCCTCTTGCTATGGCCCTTGTATGCATTGCAAACAAGGCGAGGGATGCTCCAACTATTGCCGCCGTATCTGCCCAAATGTATTTTTCTAAACAAGGGGGGCGTATAGTTTTATAACAATTAGCATGCAGGGTTTGGTGGTGGTAGTATCAATAAATCAATCTCCACTGATTTTGTTGCCAACTTTCGTGATGATGATGATGATGTGCATACATTTATATTAAAAACAAATTATTATTAGAGTAATACCAAAAAAACTGTTACAGCTACAGAGTCTCTACATTTCCAGCTTTTCCGAGGTCTTCTTTTTGTAGGAGATCTTAGCATGGGCTTTGCTGCCAACAAGGTAGACGGTGATGGCGACCCAGTACAGACAGTATCCAATGATAGATCCGATGGTTGCGTTGTTAGTCCAGCCAAGAATGGCGCTGAAGAGCTTCCATCCACCACTGGCGGCGGGGTCCTCTGGGTTACAGCAAGCAAGCATCCATACGCTCTGGCTAACATTGAAGACATAGCCAGCGTCGGGGTCTCCTCCGCCAAGCAGTTTTCCGAACTGATAGTTCTGGAAGTAGTTGATGGAGTTGGAGAAAAGACCGCCGCCGATCAAGAACAAGAATACGGTTGATGCCACGAAGAACCACTTGAGCTTAAGGACGTTTCCTCCCTTGTAGATGACAAGACCGACAGCGCAGCCGGCAAGAATACCCACGATTGTTGCCAGGGGAATGGATTTGGCAGGCAGACCAAGCGAAACACCACCAACAAATACGACTGCCTCCAAGCCCTCACGGAGCACGGTGATCAGGGGAAGAATGCCAAAAGCGTACTTGGCGAAGAAGCCTTTGCCCTTCTTGTTTTTATCGAGTGCTTGGTGAAGCTTGGCCTTTAGCTTGGCCTGGAGATGCTGTGTGCGCAGGAATGCGAGGCCCATGAGGGTGATTAGTATGGTGGCAATAAGGGCAAAAATACCTTCCCAGAGAGCCTCGGATTTTGCCCACAGATCCTTTGCGAGCGTGTACCATATCGCGATAAATATCGCACCTATTATCAGCGATATTAGCAAGCCGGTGACCGCTCCGATCCAGATTTGGAGCCTCAGCTTCTTGAGCAGGGCTCGATCGTCGCCAAAGACCTGTCTGGCGAAGGACATCATAATAGATATGATGAGAGCAGCCTCCGTGGTCTCACGGAAGATAATAAAGAAGATAGGTACACTGAAAACGCTACCCATGTTGGCGGTCTGTTCGATAGAGAAAAGAGAGTAGTGGCAATAGGTGTCTCAACGAGTCTGAATGAGAGAACAAGGTATGCGGCTGAGTATATTTAAATGAAAAAACTTTGAAGAAAAGCCAGGGAAGAGTGCGTCTCGTATGAATCAGATAAAGTTTTGCGGGTGACTGATATGCCTTTATTGAAAATTCTCCATCCACATATAAACTACCAAGTAATTGCCTCATGAGTCTTTTTTGATGTGTATTGTGTTCGGGAAAGCCGAATGTCAGATAAACACACCATCTATGCCGGTCCCTTGAAAATTTCACATAGATCCTACACTAAATAATCTTGTTTTGCAATTGTTGATAGAATTTGAGGATCTTATTAGTCTATGTATTGCATGCAGTGTACTTGAGCCCCAACAGAATCCCTCAGATCAACAATCGAAACGCACCATGGTCAGTTTACATACTATCAGATTAAACCGCATTTGAATAATTGCGCAAATAGGAGTGTTATGCTATGCTGCAGGCATGCATGATCGACCAATGTACTGTGTTTAAGGGACAAACTTTCGGGCAAAAGAATCATCGTAAGAGGACATTAAAATTTTTATCAGATGAAACATCCAAACCCTGGATTGATCTTATCCCCGCGCCGTGGCCATTTTTTGAGTAATTTCATTGCCTTTTCGGACTAACCGGTCATCAGATATGCAGGGCTTGTTTGGCATCCTATCCCTCCTGTCTGGCGCTTGCAGAAAAAGCTCCAAGTTTTATCAGTTACAAATACTGGGCCAAAGTTCTTTTGCTTGTTCTCTCATCCATGTATATTCGCTGAAGTAGACTTTTTTCTTTTAGCTAAACTCTTTCTTTGATCTTGCAAACCGCCAGACTGCTGGTCTTTCTTTGTAAAAATGATTGCGAGAACTTTCAATTGTCTGTTCGCACTGTCTCTGTCCATGGCGACCATGGTCGCTAGCAAGGATCTCCACTTCGACTGGGATATCAACTATGTTACTGCCAAACCAGACGGCAAGCAAGAGCAGCAGGTCATCGGCTGCAACAACGCGTGGCCATTCCCTCAGATTGAGGCCGAATACGGCGATGTTTTGCATATCAACGTACACAACTCTCTCGATATGGCTACCTCCCTTCACAGCCACGGCATCTTCTTCCACGGCCTAAACGAATATGACGGTGCTGTGGGGGTTACTGAATGCGGTATTCCACCAGGCAAGAACTACACATATACCATCCCCCTTAACCAGTGGGGCACTTACTGGATCCACTCGCACTCCGGTGCTCAGTATGTTGAGGGCTGGCGTACTTCGCTTGTTATCCACCCACCAAAAGACAAGGATCCCTTCAAGTACGATGGCGACTATACCCTTCCTCTTTCTGACTGGTTCTACGAAAGTGCTACTGCCCTCGGCGATCACTTCCTCAGTCTCCAAAACCCTGGTGGTGGTGAGCCCAGCCCCGACGCCGCTCTTATTCGCGAGGGTGCTACCACAAGCATTAACTTCGAGCCCGGAAAGACCTATCGTCTTCGTTTCATCAACTACTCTGCTGCTGCCATTTTCTTCATCAACATCGATGACCACGAAATGAAGATTATTGAGGTCGACGGTGTCGATGTCGAACCGACAACTGCCAAAACCATTATGATTGCCGCCGCTCAGCGCTACTCTGTTCTCGTTACAGCAAAGAACTCTACGGACTCCAACTACCTCATTCACGCCGACTTGGATGTTGACAAGCTAGATACCCTTAAGGACCACCTCTTGCCAAATATCACCGCAACCATCGTCTACGATGATAATGCTGACACTGCCGACCCACCAGCAAGAGACTGGGTGTCATTTAATGATCTGGAGCTTACTCCTATTGTCAAGAGCAACTACAGCACGCCCGACCAGAGTATAGACCTGACTGTTACCTTCAACCAGCTTGATGACGGTATGTTCTATGGCATGTTCAACGATATCACCTACTTGAGACCCAAAGTTCCTTCGCTCTTGACCATGCTGACAACTGGCGAATACGCCACCGATGCCACAATCTATGGTAAGATGACCAACACATACGTCTTTGAGCAAAACAAAACCATCGAGATTGTCCTACTTAACGGAGATCCAGACCCCCACCCATTCCATCTGCACGGAAACACATTCCAAGTCGTTGCCCGTGGCGATGTCATGGAAGACTATGATCCCAAGAACATCCCTGACAACCCCAACCCCATGCGCCGCGATACCGTCGTCCTCCCCGGCAATGGCTATGCCGTCCTCAGGTTCTTCACTGACAACATCGGAAGTTGGTTCTTCCATTGCCACAACGAATGGCACATGATCGCTGGTCTTGCTGCCGTATTCAATGTTGACCCTGTTGCCACACAAAAGCAACTGACCTTCTCTGACACCATGAAGGAGTTCTGTGCTGCCAACGACTTCCTGGTCGAGGGCAACGCAATGGGCAAGCAAGGCTTGGATCTCGCTGGCCAACCCGAGGGACCCAACCCCATAAACTACTCCATCCATGGCAGCGGCATTGGTGCCATGGCTGCCTGCGTCATCTCTGCTGTTCTTGGTATCCTTGCTATTATTTGGTACTCTCTTAACGACCCAGCAACCAATGGCGATGATGATGGCACATCCACTCCCATTGTTACTGAGGAATTCAAACAAGGAGTTGCTGGCGGCAGAGATGGAAGCGAAGGACTTTCCGAGCACTAATTGTCTTTTCTTATTTACATATGATAATTTTTCCTTGTTTATTCTCGATGTCTCTTATCCTGTGATTGCTACATAATATACGTCCATTTTAATAGTATAGTCAAAACCATATATCCAACATCTCCACAATCTCACATAAAGCTATATACACGCACAGTGTAATTACTGAGTTACTTTTCTAGCGTGTCTTCTAAATAACTTTATTAAATCTCGGTTAACTTGGCCATAATGTTGCATACAACAACGGCACTACAGAGAGTGTGTTATGAGATTTTGCATTGCAGATCATTTACAGCTGGACTTTGTAAGGGCTGCCTTTCAATTGGCACCTCTGTATTCGTCAAATGCAGGATTGTGGCATGATACATAATTGCTGTTTAAACTAGCTTTTTCCAATTGTCTTGGTTTTAATCCCCAAAGCTCGTAAATGATGTGTGGTTGAGTTTGTGTTTTTCTAGAAAAGCTTCTATCATGGGAAACGAGACTGCAAATCATATGTAGTCTACCCCTATAGTGAAGATCCATGTATGGCTTTATTTCATTCGACTAGGATAACATTACAAAATGTCAAGGGTTATAGTAATCTTGCGTTTTTTTGTACCATTGCTTTCAAAGATATATGGATCATAATTTTTGAAGGGTGACTTTTGGTGGCCAACGATTATAGGGGCAAACACAGCCAAATGCGGGATCATAGTATATTAGCAAATGGTCATCCTTCAAAAATAACTACCCATATGCGGAGGTTGGGGTTATCGTTAATGGGCATGAGAAGCCGGCAAGATCAATTGCTCTGCTTAGCCATGAACCCTAAAACTACTCTATCATTTCCGGAAAAGTCTTTCCATATGTCAGTATGGCTAAATCCATTAGTCTTTATCATGTCTTTTATTGGGGGCACTTGATGACTCCCACCGATTTCAATCACCACGGTTGGCATAGCTGGGGCCAAAACACGAGTATTGTTAACAATAGATGCATGATTTAGAGAACTGACAGGGCCTGCCAAAGACAAAATTCTCTTTATAATATCGAGTCCATTATTATTGGATGTTTTGTTTGTGTGGTAGTTTGGAACTAATGCCATAGGGTCCTCCCAGTCCTTCACGTCTGGTTCTAGAGAGCAGTATTCTTCAAACGTAACATACGGTGGATTGGCAACAACAATATCGTATCCGGTAGGATCGTTGCCATTTGTGGTCAGCTTTTTGCATATAAAATCAGAAAAATCCTCACAGTTGATATCAGCGTTGTAGAATGAAACGGAGTTATTGTTTAATAGCGATTCGTTGGCACTCAGATTCTCATCGGCCAGGAGTACAGCTTCGGGTGAAATGTCTACACCAACTATTTCTGCGACACCGGCAGGAAGCCTGCTAGCCAAACTGAGAGATATACATCCTGTTCCAACACACAGGTCAAGAATCCTGATCTTTCGTGAGACGTCATGCTTTTGTAACAACGATGATATATGACTGGATAGTTTTGCTACCCACTCTTCTGTTTCTGGTCTATATTCAAAAAAACTCTTGTTATTGTTGGTACAATTTTGTGCTGAGGACATCGTATTATACGCTCGAAAGCATATATGTATGGTTGTTTTGCTTGCCTTGGGATCAGGACTGGTGGTCTGACGATAATGTCTAAATCATTGAATGGCTGTGTTCCCAAGATATACTGTAATGGTTTGTGCTCCTCTATCCGATCAGAAACAGCCTGCCTCAACCATGTTAAAGATAATGTGCCTATTTTGTTGATTTCAAATAAATTGCCATCCTCTGACAAACTACTAGCGTTGCGCCACATTCTAGATAACATAAGCTTATCCTGAGTAAGGCCGCCTGAATTAATCCCTTTTCTTCCTGTTTCTTTAAGTTTAGAAGTGATATCTGAATGTTTAAACTTGGACAATGAGTGCTCGTATAGCCATCGAAACTCACGTTGTGCCTGCCCCTTATCTTTAAAATGGTCAAGTAGTCTCAAATAGAGGTCTTTGATGGAGCTAGCAGAACTTCCGCGAGGCATTGTCTCTGAACAAGGATTTTAAATTATCAGCAAGCTTGATCCTGGTTGATAAATGAGTTGTGTTATTCACTAGTATACTTGTCTAGAGGTATAGCTCCCTTATGGGGCTGTATTAGTTTATGTGGTCAATCTACTCCATGAAGTTTTATTTCTTGTATATATTGTCAAAGTTCATTAGGCTTTGGACAAAAAGGGCTCCCTAGGGTTGCATGTGAAATGTCTGGTGATTGGGTCAAAATCTGATGAGAACCCATTTCTATCTATTTCATGCCTAATCACTATTGAATAATCATCACAAGTTAATAGCTTTTTTGTCGGTATGAATGTATTTGTTTATTTTAACTTTGAGATCTTTTATGTATAATAGTCTGCAAAACAAAATCATATGTAACTCTGACTTCATTGACCATTTGAGCAGGTAAGCAACCTAAAACAAAGAGAGATAGATACGCCTAACACAAAAATCATGAGTAGATTCGAAGAGTTAGTAAAAGCAAATCTATGACCCATAAATCTACCCAAAATAACTTACGATGATAAACCTGTTATTTCATATGGCATATTAAACATAGTTGCCATTTGACCCTCAAACGCTTATAAGTCATCCTCTCTCTCTCTCTCTCTCTCTCTCTTTTTCTTTATCTATACATACACACCGACTATCTTTGAAAGCACAAAATACACATACCTGGAAAACGAGAATGGCTCAAAGCAAGTTCAATAAGGCGCTCAGCACAGCGATCAGCGGCTACACGCAAAATACACCAAACAAGCTAAAGTTGATAGACATGTACCTGGCCTACTGTGTGATCACCGGACTCATTCAGGTGTTATATGCCACGCTGGTTGGCACGCATCCCTACAACGCTTTCGTGGCGGGCTTTGGGTCAGCAGTTGGGAGTTTTGTGCTTGCTGGTAAGTCAGACTTTCACAATGTTGCGGAATGCTATTTGCAATATCAGTTCAAAATCACACAAGACTCGGTCTGCGATTATAGTGTGCGGCATGTCGTATATTAACTTTATGATTTATTGATGTAGCCAATTTGCGTATAAAAAGCAATTCGGATAACAAGGGTCAGTTTGTTGGAACAACTGAAGGTGCATTTGCCGAGTTTGTATTTTGTAATGTTATACTTCACTTTGTTGTGGCTCACTTTTTGGGATAGATATTTTTTGCTATTATATTTAAATGAAGAAAGACAGGAATCGCGAGTATAGTTGTGGAAAAGTGTATAAGACTATTATAGTGTATTGGATGGATAGGGTGAATAGAAAAGAGTGATAAAGTCAGCACATGAAATCTTCGTTTTCTGAAAAGAGATGCAACCTGAATGTATTACTTTCGGAGTTTAAAAGAGTATATATGGAGTAGTATTATGTGGTGCCGGAGACGAGAGAAATGGGACGGCAGTCTCAGCTTTTAACAGGAGCAGCTACTCTGCTCTTCATGGCTGTCCCTTGGCAGCGAAATGTGGCCAGGCTGGGATGATCCAAGCTTAATTCCGTTGGACTAAAAGCAATACACACAAATCGGGTGTTAGTTGGACTTCTTACACAACATGATTCAATAGATTTGACCACATCCAAGGAATTTGGGTTAGTAGATATGGCTGTTGAATTATTTAAGAAATGGCGGGGATTCTGGTTACCTCGTCGTTAGGATCAATCTCGTTGTTTCTTATCTTTCTGTAGATTTCCTGGGCTACCATAGTGAATGCCTACCAGAGAGTTGAAAAGTCAAAGTAGAATCAAGCATGCTAAAAATGCGACAACTTTTATTATAAGGCGAAAAATGCCTACCTTGTTGACGTTGTCTGAGGTCTTTGAAGAGGTTTCGATATACAACAGTCCGTTGGCATCAGCAAACTCCTTTCCCTCTTCCTTGGCCACCGCGCGCTTAGCATCCAGATCGCACTTGTTTCCAACTAGTATGATTGTGGAATTCTTGTTGAGGTGCTGGCGGGCATCTTCAAGCCACTTTGACAAATTCTTGAAAGTATCAGCTCTAGTAAAACCAGCAGAAAAGTCGGACAATCGTTGAATACATGTTTTGGAAAAGAGAAGAAGCACGTATGATGTAAAAGTATATGGTCATGCTTACCTTGTGATATCATAGACTATATATATGAAACATTGAGCAGACCGTCATGTGTAATAAGTTAAAGCATGGTCATTAGAATGTTGCTCGCACTTGCGATAGCTTTCAATAGTAGCAGCAATCTAAAACTATGTACTATGTACCTAAAAGTGCTCCCGCAGCACCACGATAATAGCTGCGGGTAATGCTCCTAAAAGACTCTTGTCCAGCCTATATTATGTATATATAAAAGGTCGGTATTTGGATATAAGCTA
Source organism: Mycoemilia scoparia (assembly GCA_027575805.1). NCBI lineage: Eukaryota > Fungi > Kickxellomycota > Kickxellomycetes > Kickxellales > Kickxellaceae > Mycoemilia > Mycoemilia scoparia. Next base: position 37,882 of record JANBPU010000018.1, on the reverse strand, counting down.
ACATTCGAGAAATATGACTGCTCTTGAAGCAATACCTACAGTGTCCCAAATTTGGAGCTTAACCTTCGGTTTGGTTTCATTCCCTTCGATGGCAGGCGCTTCGTTTTCCTTAAGCTAAAAATAGCGAACTAGACTATCAGTTAAAAGAACCTTAAAGGCATAGCATAGCATAATATATTGTGCATTATGTACATACCTCCAGCAGTTTAGCACCAAATTCGACTCTATGGTTTCGGTTGTGTATTCAAATAAACAGAATTAGGAATTGTACAATTATTCAGCAAGGTTTAGGGTGGGGTTGGACATACAGTGTACTAGATATGGCGCAGCATTTGTGCCAAGTAACAGATATACCAAAGCATTTCCTTACCCAATAGTCAATTCATGAGTATGAGTGAATTGCTGCTCGGTAAATTGGAGCAGAAGGCATGACTACAGCAGAAACGTATACCAATTGGTAAGAAGCTATAGGCAATTTGGTATGCATAAACCCTCAAAACTCTCTCTTACTTTTCCAACGCCTATAAACGACAATGGCAACACTCTAGGCTAAGTATATTTATTGCATTAAGAATACTTTTTAGGAAACTGTGAATTTAAATACCTGTGTCACCGATAATAATAAATTTGAATAAATATTTGTATCCTTCAGACATAGCTTGGGAAAGTTCGAATAAATGTAAAAGAAAAAGATATGTTGACTAGCAAGCCAGAGAAACTTGCATCAAATGTAGAAAACAGTTCAGCTATGAAAACATGTGTTTTGATGGGCTGGTGTGTGTGTGTGTGTTATTCACAAGATCAAGAACGAATCGCCATATTCGCAAAGCCTGTGCTTCTAGATCTACATTTTCAGCTCAAGCTGGGTCCAGTTGCAACCAAGAATATATTTCTTGCCCTCAAAATTGCTCTAGATAGTATATATAATATTTACATCACAAGTTCTCTACGAAAAGCGAACAGACAGATGATACCCTCGTACATTCCCTGCAAATTAGCCCATAACCCATACATTTTAGCTGGAGTCTCGGTGATGATTGGCTGGTATCTAAGGGAGTATCTTAGTACCATCCTTTTAGAGAAGAGGCCACTCTGCCATATGCTTATTTTGTAGGATTCTTTGTTAACTTTTATCCATTCAATCAAGGCAGCGCGACCTCGCGGTTTATTGTGTTATTCTGGATGGGTTTATTAATATTAATGCTTTCTACATCTATAGATCCTATTACAACATGTATAGCTTTAACAGCTTTATAGAAGCAACTCTATTATAATTATTACTACTATTGCTACAAGATGAAGCCACTTTAAAAGCAGTTGCAGGTTTTCTGGTAGCGGCTCTTTCCGTTGAAAATAGAAAAATATTCTAGTTTAGCCATCCTGGCAATTTATTTCCAAAACAACGATTTTAGGACAAAATATAATAATATATAAAACTCTATCACTTGACAAAAGTTTCGATCTCTTTTCAGAACATCTAGTGGTGGGCACTGGGATCCTTTTGGAAACGAATTCCGCCTAAATTAACATTGTTATGATACAGATTGTAAGAATCAGCTTATTGCAATTACCAGCAGCATTGGTAGTGTGATTGCAAAATACTAAAAGACTTACAGTATTCACAGGGCTGAGGCTCGTTGGATTTGTCCTATATCACGGCCATTTTTTAGTTTGGTTGATTAGCTCTCAGGGATACGTGTTGGAAACAAAAATAACAATATGCAGATAACTTACCAAATTAATATACACTTTGGGGTGTCCAAGGGGTCCATCGCCTATAAAACAGCATATCGCTATTATTTAGTTTTCATTATCAGCCAAGCATACATAAAGTAAATCGTAGCACCATCCATATCAACTTACCACCATCGCAGACTGCCTTCCTTCCGGCTACAAATCGGATGGGCTCTTCGTTAATAAGCTCTATGGCTGCCATTGGTCTGGGCTATATATACCATTTAAATAAGTTCTCTTAGCATCAAATATAAAGCGGAGGTTTCCGGCTACATGCTAATGATGTATTATTATATCGCACATACCTGACCAGCAAGATCTGTCTGCTCAAACCTGGGACCGCTCATAGCTACGTCTCTGGGCCGCTGGTTGTTGCTCCATGTTGTTGGGTAATTGGGTGCTTGCTGGGCGAGCTCCGATTCAGTGACTAATGACTTGCCTGCGTCTGTGGATTGATAACGAGATAGCACAGCGGTAGTTGGGAATCTGGTGGTAATTGGGGCCTTTCTTGTAATGAGGCGGAGAGCACGATTCATTTTGACAAGATTTGTATTTAAAATGAAATATAAAAAGGAGGCAAGAGCTTTGGGTATTGCCCCTTTCGGAAACACAAACGAACAAATGATTTGAATAGCAGGATGATTGAGCTAAATCCAGCCTTAATTAATCAACACTGAAGCCAAATCCCCCTAGATATTAGACTACCTTGCTCTGACTTCACAACTGATTAATGGTTGTTTTTAGCTTGATAAACCAGGTAAGCCAAGGTAGAAGTCTAGAAGCAAAGAGGCTATCCCATATTAACTACAATCTAGCCAAACATGACAAGTGGTATGTGTTCAAATATTTGTTTAATAACTGGTACAAAAAAGACATCAGAACACTTTATTTTGACTCTAAGCTTGTACAGTTTTCCTTATTCAAAGAGTCATGCAACAAAGAAATGAGTTGGTGTAAGTAGTAGAGGTAGCAACTAAGACCCCTAGCAGTCCTGTAAGTTGCCATGAGTCATTCATAGCCATAGACTTGCTTGCTTCTAACATATTATCAATTCTCCCATCCCTTACAGTTCACACTCTACAAATGAACCAGAGTACCAATCGAATTTTGGCGTTATTAGTACTTTAGATTACAAAAACAACAGCTCTTACATCGAAATCTCTTCTGAGGTAGGTTGTCGTATCTCAGACAAAATATCATCTTGTGGGTTTAAATCCAGCTGAATAAAAGAATAACAGTATCATGTCCTTTCGTCAATAGGAATCATATAAGCAATATAAAAGTTTATTGGATAACCTAAAGGAGCGCATCAAGGTCTTCGAGGGGTTTATATCTGACCCAGAACATCTGTCAATTCTTGGGACCAGCTTAAATGACACGCAGAAAGCATCCCTGGGAAGAATTTCGCGTATATTCGGTTGCAAGATAGAGAATGATTTCAAAAACCAAAGTACTATTACACATGTTGTCATGGATACAGGTGATTATTTGTCTCTAATATACAGCTAATGCATATGAACGCGGATGAACCAACAAAATACAATTTGGCGTATTCTCTAGATGGGGCCCTAGTTGCTACAACTAGAAAATACAAATATTTCTTGGCACTGCTATCAGGATGTTGGATTGTTAGCTTCAACTGTGAGTATAAATCATGGTTTGTTTGATGGCTTCTAAGCAGAAATAATTAAACAAATTCTAATACAACACTTACTACTGTCGCATTTGTTTTAGGGATAGAGGAATGCATAAACCAGGGCGAGATCCTAGACTATAGGCCATTTGAAGTTATTGGGGATAAAAAAATGGGACAGACATATGCCCCATCTAGAGCCAGACAAGCTCTATCAGCTAAGGTTGGTAAATTAACAAAATTATAGTTCACTGCAAGGGACATTCCTTAACCTACCCAAATGTATTTATACTTCTCTGTAAAGTTGCCCAGGCTTTTTTCGGAATATCTTTTTATACTTCATGGAACATTTCGTGGAAGCCCAACACGAGCTGAGATCACTTTGTTGATCTCTAAAGGAGGCGGTGAAGTTTTAAAGCAAGCAGATCTTAAAACCAATTCAAAGCGGACAGGCTCAGGTAAAATCATTACATTGAGCTCAAGGACTACAGATTGCAAGCAATTGAGCCAAAGTAGTAAAAAATCAAATTTAACGAGGGGTGGTAAACCTTCCCAGAAAGCATTGTCCGAGTTAGTGTCATTTAAATGGCTTTTGGACAGCATTGGTGGCTATAAAATTCTCCCTACAGATGATTATATTGTATAGTTTCGCTATTTCCATTATCTTGTATACATTTATCTTGTACTATTTCTTCAAAAATAACCTGGAAACAAGCAAATAGTGCAAAGGTATATTGTGCGAATAATATTATGGTAAATCAAAATAAAGGTTTAAACTCTACTTTTTCCGGTGTTGCTTCTTTTCACTAACCACTTGGAATGGATTAACTTTGAAGTTTTGAGGCTTATGGTCCTTCTTGTTCTTTTTAACTTTCTTGGCTCTGCCGCGATCGTACTCAGCATCCCAGATATCAGGCTTACGTTTCAAGTCCTTGGATTCCTTGTTCTTTAATGACTTGATAGTTCTTTCTCTTGCCTCTTTGATAACCAAAGTCTGGCTGTTGTTATTCACTTCATCCCATGCATCGACAGCTACTTTGAATTGTGATTTTCTGGCTTCCTTTGGAGTTATCGTTGGTCGTCCATCAAACACATGGTGCTTAGAACCGCTCTTTTTCTGTGATGCCTTTTCCTTCTTCAGCTTATTAGATTCGTTCCACTGAACAACAGGCACTTTCGACGTAGTTTGTTTTGTAGGGCTATCTACTTTGTCTCGAACCACCCAGCTGCTATCCTGATCTATTTTGGTGTCGACTTCATCTGCATTTGTTTTGGGCTTTTCAAATTCTGGAGTCTCGCTAGCTTTTTGTTTTCTCTTCTTGTTCTTTTTCTTTGATGACTTAGTCGACGATTCTATGCTTTCAGTCTTAACTTCGCTATCCGCCTTCAAGCCCATTTCTAGTCTACTTGTATCGAGGGACTTTATGAGTTTCTGCTGAATAGCTTTACTTTGGGGTATACCAATCAGTTGGTCATCATCATCTCCATCACTTGAATTATTGTCAGATTCAGAGCCCTTAATCGAAGGAGGAGCTGATCTTCTTCTCTCTTTAAGGTCAAGTGGCCTTTTCACAGCATTTCTAGCCATATCTACGAGCGAGCTTGACAAAGACTCGCCAATGGTCTTGGTGTCCAACTTTAGTGGATCAACAGGCCTACTGTGGGCAGGGCTGGTACGATTGTAGAAGAGCAAGTAGGCTGATGCCTGCATCACACGCCTCTCGCTCACTTGTGTAACCGAACTGTCGTTCATTTCGTACCAAATGCCATTCGGTGCCTTAACGTAAGCGTAGTAATGTCCGGATCGAGCAGATCCGCCAGCATGAACAAGTACAGCATACAGATCATAGCTAAATGGCCCGGATTCTGGCGAATTTCGACTGACATATTGCTTCATGTTCAATGTTTTAGGGAATTCTACAAACTTATTGATCTTTCCGCCAGTCCACGAAGAAAATCTTTTCATTTGGATAGACAAAACTGTAGGTAGTTGGTATATGGTCATTTGTTTAGCAGCATCGACCAGCTTTTTGCAGCCCTCGCATCTGTATCTATTGGATCCTAGAAGGTGATCTGGCTTAATGAACTTGCGGAATGCTTTTTCAAGGGTCGAGCAGCTTTGAATATCGAGGCTAATGTCAAGACATGGATCGAATGTGTTTGATTGGTGCCCGCATTTAGAGCAAAGAACCTGGCTCTGCAAATATCCACCAAGTATTTGGTGGATAAGGGATGTTTCTTTAATGCGAGAATCTAGCTTTGGGTCGAGTCCATATAGGACGTTCTTTTGAACCGAATCAATCATGTAGCGGAGGAACTCGTGGGCATCCTCCTGATTACCAACCCGCATATGTTTGGCAATTGACTTTAGTCTTCCTACAATTGCTTTGGGGGGAAATGCTGATGATCCCTTGCTGCCAGTTAAAGCCTGGTTGACATGAGCTTCTAGCCTGCATGCTATACAGGAGTCTCCAACACGGCACGACCTTGAATGGCTATGGGCTAAAAAGTGCTCGGCTAGGCATGGCGTATATGTAAGGCATTGCAAAACTGAGTTAAGGAAGCATGTATTACCAAGGTTATGCAGGCCGCTTCCTATGGGTCGGACCTTTGACCATTTTGGAGCAAGTTTGTCTCTACTAAAGAGTTCTTGAGAGGCTCGGCGGAAGCCTGATGGGTCCTCAAGAGGTTCTCCAATGCTTGATTTATCTCTCGTGTTTGTAGATGCCTTTTTGACCCCCTTAGAGTCTACAGAGTACACCATTGATTCATCGTTTATAGGCTTGTACTTTTTGCGCAAAGCATCCATTTTATGGTCAACTTGCGTGGCTCTCCTGAACTCTATTCGTCGCCTAAATATCAGACTCTCGGTCTTCCCATGTTGCTTTAGTAATTGCTCCACCTTCATACCTTTTGGAGAGAGAGGCATTGCTAGTGCCATAGTTTTGACTCAAGTACAAATTTTGAAATGACAGAAACACCCCCTTTCAATTAAAACTTTTAAAGCCAGTAAGAAAAATAGTCAGATCAATAAAGTTCTTTGGGATTAGATGGTCCTTTGATTATACCAATTTGCTGATTAAAAATTACACTCATCCAATAAACAATTGTCCTGAATGCAATACGGCTTTAATACGTTTTCTGGTATTAGTAAAGCTGTTCCTGTTTAAACACTTTGTAAGGTCCGTTTAGCAAGCAATTGCATTAAACTGGCTCATATATACTACCAAGAAAACCAAAACCATTTGGACCAGCAATGATGCTACAAATACTTAGATGTTTTGTTACATAATAATACTGTTTATGAAAATGAATTGCTATTGTGGTTCAAAGCCTAAAATAAAGTATGCCAAGAAATCTGAAAATGGATCTAGTTGTAGTTCATATATTTGGGGGTAGAGCTAAACTTGGAATAGTCCTTGATGACCTTCTTTACAGCCTTTAAGAAATCTTCTTCGGTAGCAACCTATAGTGGTTATTGATGTATTGTTCAGCAAACAGATAACTGTATATATATTGTAGTTTCATCAAGTTCGGTCAAAGTAATCAGTCACATACCTTTCTTCTTGCTCGAATAGCAAACATACCGGCCTCAGTGCATACGCTGCGTAGCTCGGCACCAGTGCTGTTTGGACAGAGGCGGGCAATGAGATCGTAACGAATGTTTCTGGCTACGCTCATACCTCTAGCGTGGATCTTGAGGATTTGGGATCGACCCTATTTTTTAAATTCATAAATGTTAATATGGAGCAGGGGCGCGGGCCAACATGTCAACATCCCAAATTAACAATCTTACCTCAAGGTCTGGTAATGAGAACTCAATCTTACGATCAAGACGACCTGGTCTCATGAGGGCTGGGTCAAGCGTGTCGGGCCTAGCATCGAGTAGAAAATGGCATATTAAAGTAACCATAATATAAAGTTTTTGTTCAGTGTAGAGTGAAACATAGTACAAGCATTACCTATTAGTGGCCATAAGAACTTTAATGTTTCCGCGAGGATCGAAGCCGTCAAGCTGGGTAATAAGCTCAAGCATAGTTCTTTGTACTTCGTTGTCACCTCCTGCACCATCATCAACACGAGCACCACCAAAGGCATCAACTTCATCAAAGAAAATAATGCAGGCCTTCTTGGTACGGGCCATCTGGAAGAGCTCACGAATCATACGAGCACCCTCACCAACGTACTTTTGTACAAGTTCGGATCCAATGACGCGAATGAAAGTCGCGTCAGTTCTGTTTGCAACTGCGCGTGCACAAAGCGTCTTTCCTGTTCCAGGTGGACCATACATCAGAACACCCTTTGGTGGATCGATACCAAGACTTGTGTACCGTGTAGGATCAAGGAGTGGCAGCTCGACAACCTCGCGTAGCTTTTCAATTTGCTCTTTACAACCACCGACATTTTCATAAGTAATATCTGGTTTTTCTTCGACCTGCATCATTGTAACAGAAGGGTCGATCTTGGGAGGCAGTGGAATTTGAATCTGCATCTTATTACGGTCAACAGCAACACGCATCCCCTCTTCAAAGTCCGTTGCTGATGCATTTTCTGATAAAAGTACAACAAACTTGGCGATATTTTTAACTTTTATGACATACTTTGGTCCTTTTTCTTCGTCGCCGTCATCAATGATTTTTGAAATGCGAGCAACCTGCAGAATCATAGCTAATTAATACTTTTCCACATAAGCTTGTCTTTAATATATTGCCGTTATAATTCTTACCTGAAGAGGGTGGCTATTATTAAGAGTGGCTTTATCTGCTTGGAGATCCCAGAGGTTTGGTGGTGCTAGACCGGTATCTACTTCCTTTACACCTGTTTCAAAAAAGACAGGAATTAGCTTGTGGTTACAAATCTGTGTGCATGTATGTAGAGGAGTGACCAAATAACTGCCACTAAGAATAGTTACCTATTTTCTCGTTAATGGATTTTTGTAGGTCTTTTATGGCATTTTCAGCATCTCTAATTTCTTTGGAGTATGGCCCTTCGCCCTATGATGATAAAGAAGTGGCTTATTGTAATTGTTTTTGTTTCTGTGTGTATTTAGAATATGTTTCTTGTGCTTACAAATGATTTCAAAAGAGAGATATCCTCTTCGTCAAGAGCTATATGATATTTAGTTACTATCAGGTTATATCCAAGGTAAAAGGCATTTATAGTACGCATATAAAGTTATAGTCTGCATGCCTTTGACATTTTCTTGTTCTTCGGTTTCAATGGACTTTCCGTCTATTTTTTTGGATTTTAAAATGCATCCAGTGTTTAGAATTTCATTGAAGAAATGGTTCAAAGATTCAGCAAAGAGTTGAAAATGCATCTTCCTTACATTTATCCCAATCACTTCCAGAGCCCATTTCTAATATATTCGATAATGATTAATATTAAACGTGTGTTAAAAGTGGAAAACCTCAATTCCAAGCAAACAAAGGCAGTTTAAATTATCATTTCTTGGAGGGGCAACGTCAGCATGGTAAACAAGTCGCCCAAAGTCATGGTTTTGAATTTGAGATACACACTTTAGCACATTACGCAATGAGGAGGATCAACTAATTAGATTTCTCCCATAATCAGCCATAGCAATCGGTTTTGGTTTAAACCTACAAATAAAGTATTTTCTTGGTAATGTTGCATTCACAGCGAAACTTAATGTTTATATAAATAAATGGCTGAAAAGGCATCTAAATCCAACCAGGATCTAAAGTCCCCTAACAAGGTACTATTATAACTGAACCTGTGTATAGCAGTATGCTTGGTTTACGTATTCTAAATATCAGCTATACACGAATATTAGGATAAAATATCAAAGAAGGCGTTGAGGGAAGCCGAGGAAGAATGTTACCGCCTATTGGAAAGAAAGAAACAGCTAGACAAAAATTTGGTAAGTAAACGCAATGGTATTCCCAATAAAGCTGATGTACCAAAATATAATCGATGCCTTTTGCTTTTGACGCATTCCTTAAAAATCCCACCAAATCAAAAAAACCCATTAATATTTATGATATTAATATCAATAAAGATAAACCTTGAAACATCGATTTACGACTTTGAGACTTCCTACTTTGAAAATACCGCATCTGAGGGTAACATTGTAAGGGGCTTTGAGGGTTATTTAACATCTAACAAGCCTGACAAGAAACGGCAGCCAGTTAAGGATTGGGAGCGTATATTCTCTCATTCATCAGTGACCTTCAAGAATGTAGGTTTATAGTTGTTCTAGTAGTACTATATAGCAAACATGCTGTTTTCTTATTTACAAATTGGGTTTTGTATATCCTTTTATATAGGCACTCGAATCCAAAAATCCTTCACAAGACTCTATATAATTTATAGTATGGTCAAGTTTCGCACTATCTTAGACAAAATGGGTCCCCAGGAGCTGCATATGAAATTGCTGGTGGTTAGGCCAAGTACGATGACCCATTTTTATATACGATATTTTTTACCACTTGTGAATTTTCACCATATGGATCGTGGTTTTTGAAGGGTATCTTTTGATGGCCAAAGATAATAGGGGCAATCCCAGCCAAATGAGTGATCACAGTCTATCAGTAAATGGTCGCTCTTCAAAAATAACTACCCATATTATTTAGTTATAATCATTATATGCCTTTCTTGTATAATAAACACGCTATTATTTCATTTTACATTTTTAATCAATAATAATAATACGCATAGACGGTTTTTAAATATAGTCTATAACGAAAATTTTAGACAATTTATTGACATAATTTGCTTCAATGTTTATTTTTTTGATGTGTTTAGTTTCTAACTCATCCATGGTAATCTTCCTCCACAAATAAGTGTCAACACTATGAAGGCAGCCAATAGAATTATCTATCTGTGTACATTCTGCTTCCAAGTGGCCACTTTTCCTCAGAAGGCTTCATCCCTATCCAAAAGTCAGCCAGTGGGGCTTTGTTTTTGTCCCTTGTACAAAGCTTGAACTTGGAATGTCCCACTTTATTATTTTACAGTGATAAAGGCTCCCAGTTTGTTTATGCCTTATTAAAAGGGTTCGCTCTCAGCCAATGATGTATGGCCTACTTTGTCAGGTTGGAGAAGTGCAATGTGGCGATTTCTTTGCTATGTGCTGCTGCTGCTGCTACAAACAAGCACCCACAAACGTCACCCAGAAACATGTTGCCTTAAAGCTTTGACAAGCCAGCCTGGTGAACTGTAAAACATCACGCCCACTTCTACATCTTAATCATTTTCTATACTCCTGTTTTTTGTATAATATGGTAAGAGCAGATTTCTTAAAATTGCAAATTACACTTCCATATAAACAATTCAGGTGAGCAATGCACCGCATTTTCAATTCGCATTGACCTAATTTCTTATTTCCCTTGCTTCAAATTCATAAAGGCTGGTGCAATCGAAAACGCAAAGAAAGACTTGGCTGGTATTAGGGACGATGTCCCCGAAGACTTCTATGGCTCTATCTATTCAGTTTCTGGACCTGGTAAGATATAGCAGCTCATCTTGCCATAATTATACATTGTAAATTGCTTTAAAGATTGTAACCGCCTGTACTGGCTTGTCTTGTTTTTTTGTAAAACAGTCGTCATAGCAGAGAATATGGTTGGTTCCGCTATGTACGAACTTGTCCGTGTCGGTCATGAGAGCCTTGTAGGCGAAGTTATTCGTATTGATGGTGATAAGGCTACCCTCCAAGTATACGAAGAAACCTGTAAGTTTCCATTTTCCCCAACGTATACAATCAAATTTCTGATAGCTGTTGGCAGTTTTCTAAATTTGTTTATTGTTTAACATGATGTAGCTGGCCTTAAGGTCGGTGATCCCGTACTACGATCCGGAAAGCCCCTTTCCGTAGAGCTTGGACCAGGCCTTTGCTCCAACATCTTTGATGGTATTCAGCGTCCTTTGAAGGCCATTCAGGAGGTCTCAGAAAGTATCTATATTCCTCGTGGTATCGATACACCAGCTCTGGATAAAAACATCCAGTGGGGATTTGTGCCAAAAGTCAAGGTTGGTATTTATATATCATGACATGCAATTACTCTATGCCATTTACATATATAACGAACAATATTAACCCGACTTTCACTCTTATCACTCTAGACTGGAGACCATATATCTGGTGGCGATTTCTTTGGTTCGATCAAGGAAAATAACCTTGTCGAGCACCAAATCATGCTCCCCCCTAATGAGCGCGGTACAATCACTTATATTGCTCCAGAAGGCAACTACACTCTCAAAGATGTGGTCCTAGAAACAGAGTTTGAGGGTAAGAAGTCGCAGCACACTATGATGCACGTTTGGCCAGTTAGGATGCCCAGACCTGTCACAGAAAAATTGACTGCTGACTACCCTCTTCTCACCGGCCAGCGCGTTCTCGACGCCCTTTTCCCTTGTGTCCAGGGCGGCACCACTGCCATTCCCGGTGCTTTCGGTTGTGGAAAGACTGTCATTTCACAGGCTCTGTCAAAATACTCCAACTCTGATCTTATTGTGTATGTTGGTTGCTTTGCCAAGGGCACCAAGGTCATGATGGCCGATGGCGCTGACAAGAACATTGAGGATGTTATTATTGGTGACAAGGTGATCGGTCGTGATGGTCTTCCCCGTGAAGTCATTGCTTTGCCCAGAGGCAATGAGACTATGTATGAGATCTCAGAAGCCGATTCCGATATTACCTCCTTCGTCTGTAACGCTACACACAAGCTTGTTGTTCAAACAATCCAACGCATAAACATTGAGCACAATAATGATGCTGACCTAACCACTGTTTCATACTACAAGCTTGGCGACGTTTGCGACGAAGTCAGCGGTAGATTCTTCAAGATGGTAATTCCTGCCACCCAGTCGTATAAGAACAGAGAATTTGCCCAAGAGTTTGCCAGCAGCATCAGCAAGGCTCCCATCAGCTGGGTCATTGAAGCCCGCGATGTCAAGCACATGGCCCAAGAAGTTCGCGATGCCACCTACCAGCAGCATGCCCCAGTTCTTCTTGAAAACAATGCCTTCAAGACTTATATGAAGAACGCAGGCTTTGATGAATCCACTGCCTCTAGCGCAGCTTACTTGCTTGGTATCTGGGTTGGTAATGCTTCCAGCAACTCTTCAGAATTCTTTATTGAAGCCAGAAACCAGTCTGTTGTTAAACGTATTGGTGAACACAGCAGCAATCTTGGTATGGAGTGCACTGTTGAAAGTTCTAACGGCAACGATAAGACCACTACCATTTCCTTCCAGGACAAATCTAGCAACCTTCTTTCGGACATGGCATCCAAGTTCTGCTGTGATAATGACAAGGTTTCTGTTCCTACAGTGCTCCGCTCCGAATCATTTGAGGTTCGTGAAAGCTTCCTTGCTGGTATTCTCGACTCAAGCAGCGCAATGGTTCAGAACAACAATGCAGCTGTTTCCATGGAAACACGTTCTTCTGCTGCTGGAGAAGGATCAGTAGAGCTTGCCAGATCTCTTGGTATTTCTACACGTCTTTCCATTGATCAGTCTGTTGCTCAAAAGAGCTACAAGATCACCATGGCTATGGGCGCTCCGCTTGAGTCTGTCCTTAGCAAGCGTGCTGATGGTGTTGCTTCTCAGGTTTCTCCATCTAGTATCTCACGTGAACCTCAGGCATTCTACTTTGACCTTAAAGAACTTCCCGCCAACGACTACTATGGTGTTACTCTTCCAAACGAATCTGACCACCAGTTCTTGCTCTCCAACCTTGCCATTGCCCACAACTGCGGTGAGCGTGGTAATGAGATGGCTGAAGTACTTATGGACTTCCCAGAGCTCACCACCGAATTCGAGGGACGCCAGGAGCCAATTATGCAGCGTACCACACTTATTGCCAATACCTCAAATATGCCTGTAGCTGCTCGTGAAGCATCTATTTACACTGGTATTACCGTATCTGAGTACTTCCGTGACCAGGGTCGCAATGTTGCTATGATGGCAGACTCTACCTCTCGTTGGGCCGAAGCTCTTCGTGAGATTTCGGGTCGTCTCGCTGAAATGCCTGCTGACTCCGGCTACCCAGCTTACCTCAGTGCTCGTCTTGCCTCATTCTATGAGCGTGCAGGCAAGGTTCATTGTCTTGGTGCTCCCGAGCGTCATGGATCTGTATCTGTTGTCGGTGCTGTATCTCCTCCTGGTGGTGATTTCTCTGACCCCGTCACAGCATCTACTCTAAGCATTGTTCAGGTCTTCTGGGGTTTGGATAAGAAACTTGCTCAGAGAAAGCACTTCCCTTCGGTCAACTGGTCTCTCAGTTATTCCAAGTACATGAACATCCTCGAGCCCTACTACCAAAAGGTTGAGCCAGAGTTTGTTGAGCTTCGTACCCGATGCAAGGAGATCCTTCAGATGGAAGAGGATTTGTCCGAGATCGTTCAGCTTGTTGGTAAATCAGCCCTGAGTGAATCTGACAAGATCACACTCGATATTGCCAGGATCATCAAGGACGACTTCTTGCAGCAAAACGGTTACTCCAAGTATGACCGTTACTGCCCATTCTACAAGACAGTATGGTTGTTGCGCAACATGATCGGCTACTACACACATGCCACCAAGGCTGTTGAGTCAACATCCGGTCAGCTCACCTGGACCAAGATCCGCAGCAATACTGAGGACCTTATCCACGGTTTAAGCTCGATGAAGTTCGAAGACCCAGCTGATGGACAAGAGGCTGTCTGTGCTCGCTATGCTGACCTTCAAAGACAGATTGAAGAGAGATTCAGAACCCTCACTGACTAATTAATAACTCATCCTTATTCAAGAAGATCAGCCAATATCACTATTCCTGATTTTTGTTGATAGATGGATCATCTCCACTTATTTCAATAGGTCATCTTCTATAATATATTGGGTATGATTTATTCTGATTGTTTTTCTTTTACTTACTACTAGCTCTTCTTAAACAACCAGCTCTTCTTCTGTTTTTCTCACTACTATTATATCATTCTCAAATTTGTCCACTCACCACATATTTTTGCGTTTTTCACTATTTGTTCCTTGGCCCATGCATGTTCTAACAATCAAATGAGGAAAGTGTTGGCTGTATGACTATTTTGCAATGTCATCAGAGTCAGCTTTTCAGTTGATGTCAAGCATGGTGTGTCCACATGAAATTTTTAAATAAAATGTACGTGCTGTGCTTTAGCGACGGCCCCAAATACTCAAAGATCGAAAAGGCATAAAGTTGCCAGCCACATTTACTAGAATGAGATGATGGTAAATGAAAATATTGGTGATGATGAATGGATGGCAGGTTCTCCATTAAAAGGAACAATCCTGTACTCTCAAACATTGCTGCAAATTTGGCTTATAGACCATGTATTTTATTAGGCTGGAGTTGGTGATATCATTTTGGTACACTTTTATTAGGAGACTCTGCAAAATATAAGGCAATGTATGGTAGAGGACTGGTAAAAGGTGGTATTCGAGTGGGATGGAGAGATGAGAAACTAAAGTTGCGTACTACAAAAGCGACAGAGTGAAACAGAGATAACACTGAACAATTTTTGTGATGATATAATAAAGAGCTTGGTAAGAAAGGATGTTGAGAGTGTATAGTTGTAGAAGTAATAAAGTTTAAGAGAAGCAAATAAAAATCAATTATAATAACATTATAGTGGAAATATGGTGTTGGTGGTGAGTATGTGAAGTAGGTTAAACAAAGGGTATCCAGACGCCATGCGAGTGTGTAGAAGCATTTTATGCGGTTTGATGAAGCGAGATGGGTTAAAGAACGACTGCAACAAGGGTGCTTAACAAAAGGCAGCTAGGATAAACAATACAAAACCTGGTTTCAAGTCTGGGTCTGGGTTGTGCTGGATTGTTGTGAGCGGATGTTTGAGGGGGGTGAATCGTTCGTCTCTGTAGAAAGTGTAGAGTAGGCCTCATTTGAAGTCGGGATGTGGTGGTCAGTGTTGAGGTCTGAGCTCTGGCTAATGTGAGAGGCATTGTCATTCAAAGACCTAGAATCTGACATATCAGAATACGACATCCTTGCTGCCCATTGTTGATCTATTTGTTGATTCATATGTGTGGCAATGGGGTGCGAAAAATCGTATATGTATTGGTTGTGACCAAAGGCTTGCTCCATTGACTCTATATTGGAAGCATCCATACTGTACTCTGAATCGTCCATCCCGCCAATCGAGTATGATGTCATTGCATCTTCTGGCTTTTCGTTGCGGATGTGCTCTATCAACATATCCAGCTCCTCTGTCATCTTTTTGATGGTTTGTTCATTTAATTCAGTATCAGAAGCAGAGCCTGGTCCCATAGAATCTATGTATACAAATCAAGTTAAAAACATCTTTTTAGCTACTATATCGCAAATAGGAATGAGCACATGTTGGTATAAATGCAAAATGGTCTTACATAAAGGGTCTGGCATGGGTGAGCAGCTGGGTATGCTGTGGCCATTTGTTGGAACGTTGTTTGTCTCCTTATTCTTGTTGGCTTCTTTGACAACATGCTCCCACATATGGATGCTCTTTTTGCGTCTATTGACTTCGTAGGCACGCTTTTTTCTGTACTCTCCAAGACATTCATCAAACAGAGCAGGGTCTGATTCTATAAAGAGCTTGATCGTTGCGTATATCTGATGGTTTATGTTTCTATTTTAAAAGATGTATATATTGAGATTTAGATAATTCCCCGGCAATAATCATTTGACCACAGCCTTATGTACATTATTATTTTTTCAAGAGTGAATTATATAACCTACCTATTCCAGTGTGGTGCAATATTGCCGTAAATGCCCGCCAAAACGATGGGAAGCACAGAATCGAGGTTATTTTGTACAAAGTTGACTATCGAAGAGTTTTTCCAAAATGCAAGTGCTCGTTCAGAAATCTATAAAATGAATATGGTATATGCAATTGTATAAATATATTGCAGAGCTATTGCATAACGTACCATAGTACATTGACTTTATATATAACATCACTATTGTTGTTACCTGGAAATGTAGGCTCATAATGCACTCTGTAAGTTTCTTGAACACAGGCTCAAGAACCTTGAAGAATTCTTCAGGCTTTGTGACCATCAGGATTTCCTCTAACTCGTTGAGGTACATGATTTCTTTTGGGCTATTAACCTTGGGCCAATATCTCAGAAGAGTAGCGATAATCTAAATCAACAATTGTAAATTTAGTAAGAGTTGAAAGGCTGTGAAAGAATATATGAGGGCTCCCTATTAAAAGTGAATCAAATGGCACCTTGCGCCTCCAGCAAATTTGGCCCATAAGCTATAAATTTTAGGCTGGTATTGGAGAGATTATTCTGGTACATGTTTAGAGGAGACTTTGCCATGTTCACGTAGCAAATTAGTAGTCAAATATTGTCGATAGTCTCTTACCTTCGGGGCCAAAGTGGAATCCTTATCAATAAACTGTACAGTACAATAGGCCAGCTGGGGGTGGTACATTGCCATTGGCTTGGCCTTATGCATAGGTAAAAGTACTCGATTCAGGAAACTCTTATGTTCATCCTTTAAGGGTAGCGTAAATCCGTTGATAATACTATGACACCAGCAATAGTGACATAAAGTCAGCAATCACAAAAATGTGGCAACGAGCGATTTACACGTTCATAAAACACTAATGAAAATGCTTATTATTACCTTCCAAGGATCTCGAGTAGCTCAGCTATTCCGTTATGTCTTTCGCTCTCATATATGAATTGCAAAAATATGTAGTTGATCGACTTTCTAATGAATGCGCGAAGTGTCAGGACTTTTCCATATATCCGGTGAAGCATCGTCTTTAAATACTCTCGCTCCCTTGGATCCTCGCTGTCAAATAACGCAAGAAGCTGTGGAATGTGCAAATCTCATTTTAGTAAACACTATAGAGATAAAATGAGGCTTCGAATGGGTGTAATGCAAATACTCACATCCAAAATGAAACGCTGGTCAATAAAATGACGTGCCAGGTTCACATTAAACTCCGAGGACTCGATAAAGCGCAGGAAAAACCCGTACACAAGCTGAAGATGGGGCCAGGAAGGTTCAAGCTCCGGCTCATCTTCCTCGGGGTCAAAGTTATCGACATAGTTGATGACCTGTGGGGGGATTGTTCTGAACAAGTTGCTTGAAATCTATGCAGTTTATGAATGGATTTAGACTACCAATTCCAGCAGATGAAGGGTCGATATGGGCGCATATATGTATCTATTATGCTTCCTCACCATGTTGAATATATAAGGATAGACGTCCTCAGTCAGGACATTCTTAACGGTGGTGATGTACTGTATTATCTCCTCTAGAGTTTTTGAC
The DNA here is from genome assembly GCA_027575805.1 of Mycoemilia scoparia. NCBI lineage: Eukaryota > Fungi > Kickxellomycota > Kickxellomycetes > Kickxellales > Kickxellaceae > Mycoemilia > Mycoemilia scoparia. The sequence continues at coordinate 20,252 of JANBPU010000018.1, read as the reverse complement.
TTTGCCTCCTTCCCCTCTAACTCGCCTTCGATGTCATCAAAGTCGAATATAATGCAGCACTGCTGGAGTTTCTTTATAAAGAGCTCGTTCCGTCGTTCGTGAGACATTGATGGGTCTAAATGGCAAAGGGCAATAGTTGCAATGTTAGCGCCTATACAGCAAATGTGAGCATACTCGGACACAGCCGAGTATGCATCATATCCTATAAAGGCATGTGATGATGGGAGGAGCTCAAAGTAGCCTGATACAATCACAAACTCCTTGGGATTACATACCATTGATATTTGGCAATAGAGTGAATTCGTGCTTTTTGGAAGTGAGGACCTGTGAAGACCGTGCCGGGCGAATCCCGCGTATGGACCCAACCTCATCTACCTGTAGGCCAGAATGACGGCTGAGGCTGCTTCTTGAATGGGCAAGGCTGTGATTGGAAGAATTGCGGCTCTATGTTTTTGAAAGGAGCACAAATTGTTAGCTCTCCTAAGCTGCCATATTTATAAATTTAGCATGTATATAGGCGACTCTGGAATGGTGCTTAATATATATATATATATACATACATTGGCCGAACTATTTTGCCTCTGCATTCGGAGTATAGCTTCTGGTATTGAGTGGTAGCTGTGGCTATGTATTTGGTGAGGTATATGTAATGAGACGAGAATGTGCAGAGTAGTAAATAGAAGAGATGGGAAGGTGCAAATGCCTAAGCCAGCAAATGGAAAGAGGTGTCTTTACAAATAAGAGTGTGTGTTGGTGACCAAAAAGAAGCGGGGTAGGAGGCAGAATGGACTGAACAAGAACGATATTGTACTTTTGAAGCACACATAGCCAAATCTGCATTTAAATATTCAAAACATAAACCGGAAGAGCCTGATTGGTTCCTCTTAGCCAGGCGGCCCTCGACCTCCAACGAAGCCTTTGAGGGCACAAATAAGAGTTCAGATTGCGAGGTGACTTTGCACAGACTTCTGCTAAAGCTATAGAGCATTCCAATAGGCTGGCTGTGTGTAGAATTGGTTTCCTACAACAAATCATCTGTATTTCCAATTCTATTGGCAATGGTGAGAATTGGAAACAAGGATGGGCTTGTTTTGTCATCACCACAGTTATGTAAAACATCCTGTAACCCTTCACAGCCAGGAGACTTATTCTCGCTTTCACAGAAGCAGTTAATGGTGACCAAGCAAACATTAGGTGATGCACAATGCACAAGTAGTATAGGAAATACATTCCCTTACCACCGATATACAATAAAATATTGAGGTATATGATGCTTATCCATCACCATTAACCAAAATTTTAGCTTATCTGCATTGTACTAGGGCAAGTTTAGTTATTCTGATGGTGCGCTTTTCAGGGCTGTGAAGGTGACAGTTTCCCTGTAAGATTCTTTATCAAGTCAACGTATGGGCTGATTAAAATTCTCAATGCACCCATTCCCACCATTCGAGCAACCAAAGATCAGGCTATTTTTGGCAATAATACACCACATGCAATTTCCAAAGACCTTAGACAATAAATGGGGGTCGTTCTCTCAGTAATGACAGTATAGTGGGAGAGTTTAGAAAATTTATTCTTTTGGGACTTGAGCTCACAAATGCTTAATTGTTTGCTAGAGAAGGTCTTGTCTGTGGTTTGTGTACGAAAATTGTTTAAGGTGATTGTCCGCGCCACACATCCACTTCCTCTTCGGGATTTGTATTGTGATCAGTCCAAGAGCTTTCGATGATGGTAGTTGAAGCTTGGGGCTTTTTGCTTTTTATATTGTCATTACATTATGGCATAGATTATTACCAACACTGTTTATTGAAATACTAGCACATCCAATTTAGGATGCCTTTAAAATGTAAGCTTGGTGTCAACAAAGAGGAATGAATATATATATATATATAAATAAAAGTAAAGTAAAGCAAGATGTTGTTATGCCCCGATACGTTGGATTACCAGACGCTGGCTCTTGAACTGCAATGTCTCTTGGCGTACCATTATAAGCAAAGCTCGGTCAATTGCATGTGTGGTATATCCCTAGATTTATGATAAAAATTCACCTGTTAATAACACATCAATACATAATGAGTTGAATTCTGCTGAAACCTACCTGTGCACTAAAGTCACCCTTTAGAGCCCGGACAGATACCTGTGAGCCGATGGGCAGACGGCGACGAATTTCTTGCTCGATCTTTCTCATTTCGTTTGTAAGCTCCGAGCGCGTTACACCTTCAACTATAAGCAGGATTTAACAATGCAAGATTGGTTGGTTGTTATTAGTAGCATATTTAGGAAATCTAGTTATTTTTCCATACGCCTGGATATCAGCAGGAGTTGGTTACCTTGTCCTGATTGAACGGCGTCCATAGTAGACACTCTGAAGAGGCGGATTGCTTCCTCCACATGTTCTATAGTGGCTATTGGAGAAAGGGTCATTTTGGCCAAAGACTCTGATATACGAACAATCGCTTCAAGTTGGCTATTTTTGTGAGCCCACAGAGATGCGCGTTAGAAACATATTTCATGGGATGGAATAATACAAAATATTGTGTGCTGCCGTTGTTTATTCTTACCGCACAGTGATAGGAATGACGGATCTCTCAGAAGAATCCCGTTCCATGTTGTATACGTGCGTGCGCATTGATACAAAGAAGCTGCTAAGCTTTTCTGCCGCATCTGGCGCAAGTCGTGGTGCGCATTTGCTTTTATAGCGACAACAGCAAAATAAACCATGTTGTTAGTATCGATGTTCTTATATTTTCAGAGCAGCGGTTTTATATAGGAGCTTACGCCTTGCAATAGTTGATATAGCGACGCATCATATCTAGACTGATCTCTCCTTCGTTTGCATCTTGTGTGGCGCCATTGGCGTGAATGTTAAGGACGTGCTTGGCGATTATCTAGTTCAAATAATGTTGCATATAAGTGTATGGTAAAAGAGAATTATAGATATATGAGCTACATAATGGAGGCGGTGTTTACCTGATCGCGGGCTTCGTTGTGATCATCTTTGACAATGAAAATGGAGTCGAAACGAGAAAGAATTGTGGTCTGGAAGTCAATATTTTCTCCTGGAGCCTTTGTATCATCATAGCGCCCAAATATAGGATTTGCAGCTGCTAGGACAGAAGAGCGCGCATTGAGAATGGTCGTGATACCGGCTTTTGCAATAGATATGGTCTGCTGCTCCATAGCCTCGTGAATGGCCACGCGATCTTCGTCTCGCATCTTGTCAAATTCATCAATGCAGACAACGCCCCCATCAGCAAGCACCATTGCGCCACCCTCCAGATAGAATTCCCTCTAATAACAATAAACATATAATTAATAATTAATATATGAGTTATTATTTTTGAAGGGCTAGAGTCACCCATTTGGCTGTAGTTTCCTCTATAATCGGTGGCCACCAAAAGTCACCCTTCAAAAATTATGATCCATATATATATATAAATATATCATAGCGTGTAGACCTACCGACGATGGATCGCGAACAACAGATGCAGTTAGACCAGCAGCACTGCTGCCCTTTCCAGATGTATAAACAGATATAGGGGCAACCTATAACGTACACAATATCATTTTCTGTTATTTTAAAAGGCCTCTTCCAAAGCATAAGCGTTTTTATGTGAGTGGGGGTATCTGCATGCCTTTTCTACAAATTTCAAAAGTTGACTTTTGGCAGTACCAGGGTCTCCGAGCAAAAGGACATTGATGTCGCCACGAAGACGCATGCCGTCAGGAAGTGTTTTCTTGGACCCGCCAAACAAAAGACAAGCGATTGAACGCTTAATCTCTACAAGTTTTGTAAATATGCATGTTAGTTAGTTAGCCAAGTCCTCGGGATTGCATTGTGTGGCTTCTAGATAACGTACCCATATTTCCAAAGATGGTGGGTGCAATGCTGTTGACAAATGTTTGGTATAGATTTGGTGTACGCGAAAGGGCAATGAATTCTTGTTCCTCTTCTGGAGTAAACACTTTCTTTGCTCCGCTGTTTCCTGTTTTATCGATCTGGATCCCAACAACTCTGAGATATGGTGCACGAATGGCCACAGCCCCGTTCCCTTTCTATTTATTAAAGCCAGCTAGTCAGCACATATCCTGTAATAATACAAAAAATTCAGCTCGCTTTATTTTACTTGCCATGTTCTTGTTCTGATAAACAGTGAATATCCCGGTTACTGTCACGCGTGCTCCTGGGAATACCTTGTTTGTAAGATTTCTATATCATCATCGATGTGTTAGTTTATGGCTGAGGGTTTCAAGGGTCTTTGGAATCTCGCATACAGTTTCTATTCAACTAAACTAATAGTATGGCATACCTGTCAGCGCTCATCACAATATGACGTGGTAGCTCACCCACTGGAATCAAGTCTGGTGCTTCTTGGAGTTTGAGAGTTTGCTGGTCAACAAAGTGGCACTTGTCTGGAATGATCTCATATGGATCTAGAGGGCATTTTTCTGCTTGTGGTTGCTTTTCGCTATATGTGTGAATTCAGTGAGGTTAGAAACATGATGCTGGCATGAACTTATTTGTACATGAATACCTACGCGTCACAAGTGCGGGGTAGCTGAACCCCTGAAAAGCCACCAGCAACTGGAATCACCTTGACGTGGCGACATCCACGGCACGAAATGTGAACATGAGTAGCCTTCGATGCAAGAGTTGAGGCGCCAATGACAATTCCGGACACAGTCACAAGCTTCGAGATATAGGATGACTATAATGTATTTGTTACGCCAATAGGATGTATAATCAGATAGGTTCAAGTCGTGCTATATATATATATATATATATAGTTTCAGTGCTGTGACTTACGTTTAGGTTGCGAATATTAACCGCGTTGGCTGCGGAGTGAATGGTTACTTGGATCTCTGGTATACTGGCATTTGCTCCTAGTGTTGGAAGCAGAATGCGTTGAACACTGCTTCTTGCGGCTGCCTCAAACTATACCACAAATAGATTAAATGCGTCAAAAATAACGTACAAGGATGCTTATAGAGCCGCTTGTTTAGAGTATTTTTGGTCCAGTAGCTTACGAGTGGTAATATCTCAGCTGGCTTGTCAATAAGACTCTGGGAAAGGTTGTCATCGAAACTTGCCAAGTCGCGCAGGTTGACATTCATCGAATAGTCCCTGACAGATGTATTTTGCTTCAGCTGCTCTCTATTTTATATTTTACATGCTAAGCTTTTGTATGTTTTCAAAGTCAAGATGTATTTCAAGCCATAAGCTCCAAAAAAAACTGGTGTGCTTACTTACCTATAAATGAACAGATTTCCGTCACGGAAATTTTGAATAAAGTCGTAGAGCTCTTGCTGTATATTGAGATGGTTGTTTGCTATATTTTCTCCTGGATGGACACTGCGAACATAGGTTTGCTCGCTATCCCAGCCGTTCGATGCCATTATAAGTATTGATATTTAGGTCACTTGGTTTATATAGATAAAGGTTAGAGATCGTCTCATCCCACCCAAAGTATTATTTTGTTGTTTAATGCCATTTGTTTACTTTTGAATTCATAGTCAATGCTAACCAATAACTTTTTTGTTTATTAAAACCTTAATAAAATTATAAGATTTAATTAAAATTATTTTCCAATTCCCATAATCAAGTATTTGTAATACATATATAAATATATAAAGTAATTTAATGAGAGTATTTTTAAAAAAGTAAATGACAATTATTTTCTAATTTGGATATATCTTCTATAAAAGGAAATTCCTAAAGCATTTAGCATGTTATTTCCAAAGCAGACAGTCAAGGTAAATAAAATTTAATAACTTATACTACCACCAAAAGTTAATATGATAGTCAAATATTGATTACTAAGATTATATAACTTGGCTTCTTTTGAATAGAATATCTCTGAGTCTATTGGTATTGCTAAACTTAACGATGATGTTACAAATGCACTTTCAAATGACGTTGAGTACCGTATACACCAGATTATAGAGGTACATGGTTTTTATTTTTGTTGATAAAATATACTAAAAAGAAGTCATGAACTCACTTTCTGCATATGTTTTCATTCTAGGAGGCCCTAAAGTTCATGCGACATTCTAAACGCACAAAGTTACACGTGGAGGATATAAATTATGCCCTGAAGGTTAAAAATTTTGAGGTATGAGCATTTCTTGTTTCAGAAAATGCCTATAGTGTCTCTACATCATTTTAATGTGGTTTGCAAACATAATATGCTTGTAGCCTTTATATGGGTTCGGAATGGAGGGCGAGATAAAATATCATAAAGCAACTTCTGGATATGAGGATCTTTACTATGTTGATGAGGAGGAGGTAGAGCTTGATGACATTATCAACCAACCTCTTCCTGATGTTCCACTAGAAACAACGTACACTGCTCATTGGTTGGCTATTGAGGGAGTACAGCCCAAGATCAAGCAAAACCCAATCGATCCCACTGAAGGTTAGTATAATTTCTCTGTTTTATGGATTGCTACTTGCAAGAAAACCAGAGTTTTTAATATCATTGTATGGTGGGTCTGAATTAGGAGAGACGCCTTCAGAGAAGAAAAAGAAGGTCGGTCTTGATGGTGAGAAATCATCAGTCGGGGTTCAGGTTACCCCCTTGGTTAAGCATGCGCTTTCAAAAGAGCTTCAGCTATACTACGACTGCGTTACCACTTCTCTGGGAAGCGACGACCCTGTGGTTAAATCTACTGCACTAGAGAGCCTTGGCGCTGATGCCGGAATTCACCAGCTCGTTCCTTACTTTATACAATATATTGCAGACAAGGTATTTATTGTCATATTTGCTGATGAATTGTGGATAATATTTGACCTGCCTACTAACAAATATGGTATTTGTATACATTTAGGTCACACATAATCTTCACGACCTGGATTCCTTACAAACAGCAATGTCTGTGGCCAAATCCATTTTATCAAACCCAAATATATTTGTTGAGCCATATGTAAGGATTTATCTTTATTGTCTGGCTATATTGGTTAAGCAAGGAGTGTCTTTAACAATTCCATTTGTTTTGTATTGTAGCTTCACCAGCTCATGCCAGCACTATTAACTTGCTTGGTTGGCAAAAAACTTTGCGAAAGCCCTGGTGAGGATCACTGGTCATTGCGCGAAAAGGCAGCCTCGATGATTGCGTATATCTGCACAGAGTTTGGTGGACTATATCACACTTTGCAGGCCCGAATTACACGCACACTACTTCGCGCATTTTTGGATCCGTCAAAACCATTAACCACACATTATGGTGCTATAACTGGGCTTTATCAGCTTGGTTCCGATGTTATCCGTGTCCTTTTGGTTCCAAACGTAAAGGCATACATGACTCTTCTTGAAACAGAACTCTCAAAAAAGTCTAATCCACAGCTCGTAGAAGAGGCAGGAAGGTGCCGCAAAGCTTTGCTGGTAAGGAAACGCTCTAAATGGCATTACTTTATCAAGATCAGCACAAGAATTACTAAATGAATCATATATGTCTGTGTAAATATTTTATATTTATAGATAGGAGTATCTAAACTTGTTGACAAAAAGTCCCAGTTCCAACTTCAGTCCGAGCAATCGCCTGCGGACCGACCACTTAGCATTGAAAGAAGAAAGCAACTCGTTAAACTTCTTGGCTTGAGCTTTGTAAACGAGCTCAGCAAGAATAGCAACTTTAATGAAATAGCAAATATTATTCTTCAAAGCGATGAAAAGGAAAATTAATTAGTTCAGTTTTGTCTTATTGTTGAGGAATGTAATTTAAGTATACTCTTTGTTCATAAAAGAAAGGGCACTAAAAATAATTGACATAGCATCTCTACTCTGAGGCGGACAGTGTTTTGGGTATAAATATATTCTCTAAAGATATGCGGGAGTATCTCCGACCTTTTGTGGGAAGAATGTGATATCTTCATCACCTTCATGCTCGGCATCAGATGGAAGGCTGATGTCCTTAACCTCGCGAGTGTAGTACTTGATGAGGGCATCTTTAGCAGCTCTAAACTCTGCCATTTTCAAAGAACTCCCAAATCCTATAACAGAATTTTTATTGTGAGATCAGTTTTTGCTCTTTGTCTGCAAAGTGGCTATGCCCGAAGATGCTGAGCTTTTGACCGGATAATGTAGACTTACCTTCGCCAATCTTTTTTGTTCCAGAGAAAACGCCCACAATAAAGACAGGGGAGTTTGTGAATCTACCAGTCTCTTTAAGAAGTCTATTGAGAATTCAACAAACACAGTTACAATTTTAGACTTGAGTTAGCTAACTAATAGCTTGAACTTTCGAGGTATTTGTGACCATATTTACCTTGAAACGGGGCGTTCCATTTCCTTGCGTTTAGTCAGGGCTACCAAGAGGCGCTTTGGCTGGTCAAGTTTGAGTGCTACAGATACATCAATTGGGCGGCTGAGAAGGTATTGGTGTATAAATTTCTTGGCCTCGATGCTTCCGTTGTCACGATATATGGCGCCAATCAAAGCGAGGACTGCCTTGGCTACGACTTTTGTTTGACCGACTGTTGCGTTGGGTACATTCTAAGAATTGTTATTAGGTAAAGTTAGTTTGATAGAAGCAGTGTATCAAAACAATGAAGTTGATTTGAATTGATAGCGTACAGATGCAGGTTTCCATTTCACAAGGTGCTGGATGCCGAGATATTTTCCAAGGTTACTTAGGGCCACGACTCCAAAGTTAATTGCACGTAGGTCACTTAGGGCATCGACATGAATATTGGGGTACTTGACATCCAGGAACTCGGTTACATACAAGTCTAGAACCTTGCGACCTTTGTAGTTTTTAATTAAAAATAGAGATAAATACAAATACGTGTATATGGATATTTCATTTTACATCGATGCGTTTGGGGAAATATCTTACCAAGCCATTCTAAGCGTTCATTAGTAGGAACACGGGCGTGATCGTAAGACTTGTGTGTGAGGACCTGAGATAGGAGATCAGGGTCGCTGAACTCCAACCCAAGTCTTGCCAAAAGAGCAGGGTTTCCTGATGGAGTCTGGTTATTCTGAACTGTGTCTTTATCTTGACTTTTAGCAGAGCATGAAAAGGGTTGGGCTATAAGTTTAAGCAAGACTGTCAATCAAGAGTCAAAGATCCTCATTCAAATTTGCTAGTTCTCAAACATTTCGTACCTCTAGTCAAAGGAACAAGACTTAGTCTTCGTGCGGTTAGGCTTGTGGCAATTGGTCGAAGGGATTTAAACATTTCAAAAGAACAGAGGCAAAAGGTGATATCTCTTAGAGTAAATTGTCTGTAACTTTTTCTGTTTAGATCCTGATTTACTGATTATATTAAATCAACACCCATGTGGGCTATTATACAGAATAGTGTCATTTGATGAACAGGCGCTGACTGGTATAACTAAAACGCTGCTTTTCCTACCATATTCCTTCTAAAAATACAGAGTCAACAATCCGAACTGCCGAGAGAATTATTAATTTAGCAATGAGCTCATACAATGGGTGGTATGTTTAAGGCGAAGCAATATTTTATAATGAAGGCTGTTTCCAGAGTAACTAAGTAGATACAATACTCCAAATATAATTGAATGTAGGAAACTGAAAGAGAATGGTCAAAAAGCTGACGAGACAAAACAGCAGAAAGATTGGGAGAAGGCGAGTTCATTTTATAACCACAATTATAGTTATTATACAGATCCTGCATCAAGCAGCGTAGCCCCACAGAGTAAGAATACATATTTTCGCACCAGATAATTACACCAATTCCCATATTGTATTATAAGTACTTGGAATGGTCAAAATAGGCTAACAATACAATAAACATGAACTTTATCTCTATCTTGTTAGGCTATCCAAATCAATACTGGAACAATCTGGACTTGCAATCACTGTATAACGTCAAGGGTAATACATTACATGCTAAAAATATGGCTCAGTCCAGCAATCCAAATTCTCCTGGATATATGGGGACATCCAAATCAATTGGCGGTGGTTTTCAAATGTCAGACAGCCCTGCTGTGCCAGGGCTTCCAGGAAGTAAATATAATGAGCCAAATCTATATACTCAGTCTAAAACTCGGAATCGTACTCCAAGCCCAGCCCATTCTAGCGGTTCGATGGATATGGAGATCGACGGTGATGATGTTAATCCAGAACCTCTTCAAATACAATCAAAAAAGAAAAATGCAAGGTAAATACGGGCGTCTATATACTCATACAAAGCAAGTAAATAGGCTTTAATCTTCGGCAACTAAAAATCCAAGCGCTTCATGATATAGGACCTTTGCTGAAATAGCAGGTAGTAGTAAGTATTGGATCACTATATTTTATCTAATCCACAAATAAGCTGTATATTTAGAACACCTTATAATTTATTTTTATGATGGTTCCTAGCAAATTACGAACCAGCATACACAAAAGTTAAGTTAGAGACCAAATCTGCTACCAGCTCAAAGTGGAGTCCTATTGTATCAGAAAGCAGTAGGCCTAAAATAAAAAATGATAAGGTTGATACCGCTAAATATCATGGCCGATTCAAGTAAGTTTTTTAGATAGCAATATTGATATTTAATCTACATGTGATTATTGGACATCTAATACATTCAAGTTTTGTGTAGTGCGCTTAAATCGAGTATAAAAAACCAAAACGCGCCATGGCCAAATTCTTTAAAGTAAGCCTGGTTTGACCCTTATTTTTTAATATTACATTTCTGGTCTCTCTAACTGAAGGAGCTTAACTATGTTCTAAAATAGGCAATTTGTATTTCGGTCGTATGCAGCCTGTAGTAGGAAAAATACAGTGGCTTTGGATACTCAGCTAAAACAAATAATATCATCAGCATTTACAAACAAAAAGATTCAAATAATCGACTGGGATGCAAGACCACTACCAAAGTAAGTGTTAAAATATATGGCCTTATTCAAGTTTAGATTGAACTCAAGTTGGCATTGGGTGAATCATTTGTCATAGAAGAGGACCCTTTGTAAATCGTCATGCTGTTTCTTGAAACCCATTATATCTGACATGAAATAAAGTTTGACTGTACATATATTATAAGGATTTATATTGATCATGTTTAATATTTGGTATAGAGCTTGTACAAAGACAGGTCCTCTTGAGAAAGACGAGTATGTATTATGCATCAGTGTTTCTAGCCTATGAACTGGTAATATCATTTAACCTGGTTTAACATTTTTGAATGTTGCTGTTGTATAGATTAGTTTCCGAACCATCAAGACCGACCGATTTGTCCGTGTTTAATATAGATGATACTCCAGAAGAAAGGAGACGAAGAGAGATGAGGCTTGAGCGATTTAGAAATAGTACACAAAAGCCAAAGCCATCCCCCCTTCAGGGAAATTTGGACTCTGATAGGGATATTGCACAGCCAGTTAAAGGAACATGCACAAAATTGGAAAAGGGATACCTTAGGCTGACATCAGTAAGCAATAGCTTTTGAAGCCCATGCATAATTCACAGGCAGAGTTTTAACGCACAACTTTTGAAATTTAATCCAAACTAGGCACCAGATCCATCAACAGTGCGCCCATTGCATATCCTCAAGAAGGCATATGAATTTCTCCAGACAAAATGGATACAGGATTCCAATTATACCTACATATGCGACCAACTCAAGTCACTCCGCCAGGATCTAGTTGTAAGCCCCTGTACTTTGTTTCTTGCAAGCCATATATGTCACACACAAAATGCCATTCCATTAACAATACTTCTTGGTTCTCAACAACCTTAGATACAACACATTACAAATGATTTTACTGTAAAGGTTTATGAGACTCATGCCAGAATTGCCCTCGAAGTCGTAAGTGCAATGCCATTCGTATGCATGATTATTTTTGAAGGGCTACTAAGTTTTACTAGTAGGCCAGTTTCAACTTGCATGCCGGCCTGCCTATATTATCATTGATAATATCAATTTAGTCCTTCATTAGTAACTACCTCCATATGACTACAAAAGTAATTGTTCAATTCAATATTAACACTATATTGCTATCGAATTAGGGAGATGTTGGTGAGTATAATCAGTGCCAAACTCAGCTCAAACGCCTGTATGCACAAAATATCCCTGGTTGCCAGAATGAATTTTTGGCATACCTTATTCTTTACTATGTTTATACAAAAAACAGTTCAGGTAAGCATGGAGATCATGATAAATAGCTACTAATTAGCGCAACAAATCCATCTTGAGTATGAAGAATACAAACATCTTGAACGTTTATACTTTCTAGATATCAACACTACCCTGAATACATTGACTGATGAGGCGAAAAAGAACCCAGCAGTGTCGCATGCTCTGAAAGTTCGGACATCAGTTGCCACCCAAAACTACCACTGCTTTTTTAAGCTCTATACTGAAACACCAAACATGGGAGGGTTCATCCTTGATTTATTTTTAGAGCGTGAGCGCTGTAATGCCCTCAAAATGATTTGCAAAGCGTAAGTGTCTATTTTCTACATGTGTACTATATACATCTCTTGTTGGCTCCTATAGCTTTAGCACTCAGCTCTAATCCAATGTCATGATTACCATTTTATAGCTACAGGCCTCATATTTCAATTGACTTTCTGTGTGATGAACTTGCCTTCGATTCTCCTGATGAGTGTCTAGAGTTCTTGCGGAATAAGGGCGCTCTCTTTACTACCCTTGAAGAGACGTACATCAAAACCCAAGAGTCCTTCCCTGCTTTCCATAGAGCATCTCTCAAGCTAGACAAGGTGGACATCAAAGGCCAAAAATACTAGCCGTGTATGCAATTATAAACACCTATAGTCTAAACTCCTGAAAGTAACTTTTGTTAGCACTACATGTGTCTGCATCAAGAACTCAAAGCCTTTTGATTTAGTATGCAATTATTTTGGTTTTTCCCCCTCCTTACTGTACCAAGATTAATATCCTGATCCATACCTATTTGTTGACAGTATATATTTTGCACCTACAATCTCGATTAATATATACGCGCAATTCTAATAGTTCTGTGGAGCATGTAAATGTAGTTTCTAGACAATAAGGCAACACACACTGATGGGAATCTGCCAACATCATCATTATGTGTCATATTTTTGTTTTTATTCTTGATAGCGCCTTTTAGAAACAAGCAACCTTGTTAACGCACCCTCCCTCCTCAGGCCTTCAAAATTGCGGTACAGCTTAACAGTGTCCAACAAAAACTTATCACATTAGTAATCCCATAAAACCACCATGAATTTATATTGGCTGTTACATGCTAGGTTCATTGTGAAAGCAGTCTCCCAGATTGTTACCGCAATACTTTTCCTAGAATAAATAGCAGGAACTGTTCTCAAGTCCCTTGGATCCATAATAGTTTTATACACCTTTTCCTTGTTTCTCCAATACCTGTTGTAATAATAATGTCGGCCCCCAGAACTGTTTCCCGCTTGAACATACCAGCCTTTGCAAGGATCAGAGAGAATTACACGTTGATACTTGCATCCTCATCTCCCCGTCGCAAAGGAATATTCGACAACATTGTAAGTGTGCCCCCATCATTTATGTATTTGGTTTATATTATAAACTTATATTGTGACTTGTTTATTTTAACATACGCATAATAATGAAATAGGGTCTGCCATACTCCATTGTCGTGAGCGATTTCCCAGAAAACCTGGACAAGGCATCGTTCGAATCTCCGGCAGACTATGTTGTTGCTACTGCATCGGAAAAGGCAAAAGGTGTTTATAAGAAGCTCAAGGAGGTATGTGCATCTCTGCTTGTTTCAAAAATGGGTTGCTGGCTAGTCACCCATTATGTGCTTTTTGAAATCTATGATTTTACCTGATAAACAATGCTTGATTTCCAATTCTCTAGACCGGAGAACCTGGGAAAAAGTACTTCATTGTGGCCGCAGATACTGTCGTAACCAACGAAAACAAGATTCTGGAAAAGCCCGAAGATAAATCCAAGGCTGTAGCTATGCTTCAATCTCTCAATGGTGGAAGACACTCTGTGTACTCTGGTGTTTCAATCATCATTGACGACCTTGACTCAGACAAGGAGCCACAGTATCACGCTTTCTCCGACGAAACTGGTGTAGAGTGTTATGAATTTGATACCTCAATCCTCGAATCATATGCCGAGACTGGAGATCCACTGTAAGTACAGACAGTGTCTATAATCCCCTAGAATCCATATACCTATAAACTGCTAATTCTTTTTCTAATATGAAATTATTGCGATATTTCTGACTTTTAGTGACAAAGCAGGAGCCTATGGCTACCAAGGACAGGGATACTTCCTTCCTAAAGCCATTCACGGAGATTATTACAATATTGCAAGTATCAATTCATTCATTCCCGTGTGCTTATGATGAAGCAATTGTAGCTTATACGATTGTTATCAATTATACAGATTTATATTAATGTTTTACTGATTCAAAATAGATCGGTTTCCCACTTCCAAAATATATCCAATTCTTGATCAACTGGGAACGAGAGATATCTACAAAGTAAACAAAGGCAATATATATATGGATCAAAATTTTCGAAGGGTGATTTTTGGTGGCCAGCGATTAAAGGGGGAACTACAGCCAAATGAGCGATCACCATTTATTAGCATATGGCCACCCTTCAAAAATAGCTACCCAAATATTAGTCGAGTCATAAAATTAGCTGAAAAAGATATATGTAGAAAAGAGATATAAATTACATTTCAAAAAAATAAAATAGCAGTGTGATATAACTAGATATAGATATATGTGTAATAAATCAAAATGAAAATTTGGGAGCAATAAAATAGAGCTTTGAGCACCGTCATTACAATGCTCCTGCTACTTTAATATAATTACATGCATAAATAAACTCGTCAAGAAGGTAGAGTATAATATGACAGGTCGCTTCTTTTTAGCAAAGATCATCATCTCCATCAGACCCCACCCCCCTATATCAACCATCTCATCATTATCGTTATCATTTTCATTACTGTTGGAACCAGGCGTTAAATTAATATCTGCAGATTGATATTGCTTCAGCTTCTTGATTACTGTGGTAGTGGTAGTGCTTCTAGTAGTCAAAGGCATGGACAATTTGGATACTTGAGATAGATTTTCAGGTCTTGACTTGGGTTTCTCTGTCAATGACAAAGTTTGTGACTTCAAGTCTTTTGCCAAATTATTATTATTTTTTTTACTGAGCTGTTCAGATTTCTGGATGGTGTAGAAGTAGGGTTTTTATGGTTAGACATACTTGTAGTAGTACTGCTACTACTACTACTCTTCTTTAAAAGTCCTGCTTTTCCTGACTGAATGACGACACCAGAGCTATTTACATTGACAATTCTACCCTTTACCTTTGAGGTGATCTTCTTAGGTAGACTAATGCCACTATTACCACTTCTGTTACTCACAATTCTGTTGGGACTGCTACTGAACTTGTTTTTCGGCAATGGTTTGGGAATTTTGCCAACGCTACTACTGTTACTGCTGCTGCTGTTGACCCCAGATAGACTTAGAGGATTAATGGTGTTATTGGTATCAGAGTTTCCAAGGATGTGTGATATCTATTGATAACACACTTATAAGTATTGTCAAGTACATTATAACAGATTAATTTAAAAATAAATATGATTTTAAAATAATAATTATAATAATGAAAAGTTAGCTATAAAAAGTTAGTTACTTTATATAGGTTTAATCTAGAATGGAGGCATATGCCTGAGGTATATGTTGTGTCATGATGATTGGGAAGATTTCTGTACAATAAACAGAAATAAAAGTACTAAGAAATAGTAAAATAAAAATAAAAGATAAAATTAATTGTTGATGTGATGACATCTTGTTATGGTCATGACAGGATATCTACTTCAATGTCCTCTTCTTCTTTGTCATCGTCACATTCGTCTAACAGTGCAGTCAAATCACTAGGATACCTCTCAGATAGATTTCCACTACCCGATACCATCGATCTTGTTACTTTTGTAGCTGATAGCAATGGAGTTGACTGGGCTGATCTAGTCATTCTGGACTTTTTGGCCTTTACCTCAGAATTTCTCAATTTAGATGCAACACCCAAATAATCTTCAAACTCGATTGGCAGTGATCTCTTTATGCCCTTTGCATTTTTGGAGGAAGCATCATCATTGCTGCTACCTACACGAGCTCTAATACTACCTCGTTTTATTGTGTCGATTATTCTTTGGGTATTGTATTCTAGCGACAATGGTGAGACGATCTGCTGTCGATACCTTTTATTTATATCTGCAGATGTCATGGCTGCTTTGAGCTTTAATAATAGGTTAGATCTTGCCACCCCAGAAAGCCCAAGATTCTCCATAGCTTGCGTTATTCTTGTACTGACAACTGAATTTGCAGCCGCTGTTCCCACCTTGTTGCTCTTGCTTGGTGATTTGTTCGCTGTCGTCAGCATGTCCTCAATGTCCATTTTGTCATGATTACCCTGACTCTTATCCTTTGAAGTTTTGGTGGATGAGTTGGTTGTGTTGGGTTCAGAATCATTTATTGACTTATCTTGCTTAGATGGCTTTGTATTGTCACTCTTCTTCATTTCGACCTTACTGATATCCAAATCTTTTAGCTTTTCTCCGGCTTCAAAACTGTCCATCTGAGCTGATGAAGTTTGTTCAATCAAATCAGCAAATATAGGTTGGAGGTCTAAAGGCATAGACGATAGTGAAAATGTCATAGAAAAGGATCCTGAGATTCCATTAACATCCAGAAGCCCTTCATCATTATCCATTCTGATATTTCTGTTACTCTTATCTGATAATTTCTGAGCACCAGCTAACGAGTCAACCACACCCTTGGATATAGATGCACCACCATATCCACTAAATTCATTAAGTATGTGCTGCTTTTGCTGTTCTTCCACACCAAACATTGGACTATCTTGACCCAGAAGTTGTATCAACAACTTTACCATTTGATCATCTGTTGGGGCTCTAGGGCTCCCCATGCTAGGCGATAATGGCATGTGGTTGTTCTGTCTTAGCGACTGAATAATGGACGGAGATGGAATGCTACGTGCTGAGGATCCAAAGCTAAGTGACCTACCCAAAATTGGAGAATTCCGAATGCTGTTGATTTTCAACGACTGTGGGACCTGAGACTTTTTTACCTGGCTGTTACTGTTGACAATTTGCCCACATTTTGCTGGCATTCTTTTCTTACCATTAGTCAGGGTGGGAATACCAATTGTAATTGATCCCTTGGGTCCTGGCCTTGGTATAGCAGGGGGAGGAGGTGGTGGTGTGTTTGTATTGCGTTTGTGAGCAGCAACAGTAGCTGACATCTGATTATTCAGAATAGGTTTGGACTGATTTTGGCCTTGCGGCCTTTGCAGCGGTTTTGTATTTCCTACAGTTGCTAATGCAGCTGAATTGGAAGTTGGTGGTAAAGATGCAGCTCCAACAGGCGGTGATTTTGACTTATTGGTTCCTCCAGGTGGAAGAGAAAAGAATGGTATAATAAGGTGTCGGATGAACTCGGTAGGCAGGGGAGATGGGTAGTATGATTCAAGGTTGTCATTGAGGAATGGGCCTAGCCTGTGGTTGAGCGAGCAGGTTGCTGCCAATGCACGAGCACGAGGCAGTGGTATCCATGTCCCGTTGAGCTTGCTCTTAGCCCGCCTCCATTTGAAACGGCCAACCTCCAGACTTAGCACTATATTGCGCTCCCCCTCAGTAACAATCCCGCCAGCAGATAAAAGCGACGACGCGTTGACATAGCCTGTTTCTACCAGGCGCAACAATCTATGTTGGTGGACCACTTTTTTGGTTGGGTCTGTAGGTGAGGGCTCTGTAACTGTCAAGACTGTCATATATACAGGGACAGTCTCGACTATTGTAAGGATAATGCAGGGCGAGATGTTTGTCTTTGTAGTTACAATCGATTGCGAGTCAATGTCTGGAAACAGCTTGGCTACGTCAAATTGATTAGGTGGTGGTGCAGGGGATGAGCTGGCGGTTGACGATGGTGTTGCTGACGCAGTCCGGCTGAGTGGGTTTGCTGGTCCCATCTTCTTTAATAGCCCCATATCAGAATTCACTTTTCGAACCATCCCTTGTGCTGGTTTGGTGAATGTAGATGGCTTCAAAGGCCCTGCTGCTGTTGGTGTTGTTTTTGGCATTGAAGTTTGTGTTGTTGGCACTGTGGTTGTTTTTACCATAGGGCGTTTGTTGTTAACTTCTCTTTTTACCCCAACTGCGGAGGAATTATTGGCAGTATTAGTGGTGTTAGTATTAGAGGAGACGCCATTTTGTCCCAAACAAGTCCCACTAGGCCGCTTTGGACCTTGCACTGGAGCCTTTGTTGGCATGGGCCTCGCTGTCGTAGTCTCAGAGACAGTGGTTGCGGGAGCGGTACCTGGCTTTACAGTACTTATTTTTGGGGTCTTGAGGTCTTTTGTTACTGAAGTAGTCACTTTTAGAGAAGAGACAGTTCGCGAATTGGTGATGCTTCCAGGACTTTGACTAAATGTAGTAGGGTCTGGCTTGCTAGATACAATTGGCCTATTGGGCATTGGCTTGCAATGATGGTTGATCTTTTGCTGAGTGCTGATTGGCATAGATTTTGATTTGCTGGGAAGTGTGCTCCCAGCGGCTACTTTGCAAAAAACAAATTTATGGAGACGTTTAGCAATGCACACATTTCAAAATACGAATAACATAATACAACCAACTCTCTGTACCCAAAACAGAATCCACTACACCATTACACACCAGCAGAGCCCACCATCCAGACCTTACCTTGATTAGCAAAAGTTTTAGAAAGTTTTTCAGAACTGACTTCGGGAATTTTGCTACTGGCAGCAGCAGCAGCAGCAATAGTTTTGGATGAGAGTGACAAAAGCTTCTCGGTGAGCTTAGAGCCCAGATTAAGCTCTGTGTGCGACTGCACACTCATTGCTGATCCCAATTTGTCTATGCAGGCTGTTGTGGGGGCCGATACAGGCTGATGATGCGGTGAACTCGGCGCAGTGTTTTTTGTGGTGTTCGCAACCGAGGTGTTCCACAAATAGTCCAGTTCCTTGAGCGACATGGGCTTGCACTCTTCAAGGTCATCGTTAAGAAGACCATCTATCAGGTCCTGCCGGTCTGAGCCACAATTCCCGATGCTGCTTCTTGTCGAGCTTTGTGGAGAAATGCCCTCTGGCCGATGAAGGATATCATTATCCTCATCAGCTGAAACCACAAGGGCCTGTGTGGAAGTGGAGGAGTCCAGCTCGCTATTGTTGTTGCACCCGCCACTTGTGGCTCTCTCATCATCATCATCATCGTCACCACCAATCACTACTGGGCCAGCACACAGTGGATAGTCTACGGACATTGGTGGTGGAGGTGGTGGGTCCTTTGCGACTATTGGGAGTGGATCCAAAAAGTTTGCGACCTGTTATGCAGATATAGCCATTGCTTGTCAGCATAGATGCCAAATTTGAACATATAAAGCACATAAGTACAGACAGCCTGTTTTTACCTGATCTGGCGTCAGCAACCTTGCTTGAAGCATTTCATCATGGAATTCGCTGTATGATGGTCCAAGCGTGACCAAATAGTCACTTGGTGGGTTACTCTTGTCCAAATCGAGCCCATGGCCATTTGCGGTTAGCGTTGGCGATGGCTGGGGAGGCAGCGGTGTCTGGTCTGGCGAATCAGGCACTGCCCGCTTACTACGCCCATTCATTCTCTGGGACTCTGTGTCTTCCGGCTGGGCTTGATCATGAGAAGGAGATGGGGAGGGCGTTGGTGCCCACTTTCCTCCGTGAAATCCCGCTGGTGGGGCATAGATGTCTTGTGACGTCTGGGCTTTACCGTATATACTACCATTGCTTCCTTGTGCAGGTTCTTGATTGTTTGCGGAAATATTAGCCATAGGGGAAGCTGTTGATGATGATGATGATGATGATGATGATATAAGCGATGTGCGTCGGGCTGCAGGCCGTGATATCAAGGAAGAACTTTGCAGAGACTTGTGGCGTCTTTTCTGGTAAAAACCACCACCACCGCTATTACTGTCACTGTTATTACTCTCAGCATTTTGGTCAGCTTCGTGGCCACTGCAGCAATCACCTGGCATCATGGAATTGTCGAGCTGCTGCTGCTCCTTTTTTACCAATAGCGGAGGAGGGCTTGCCGACTTGTCACCACCACCAGAGATCCTTCTTAGCTTGTGTGCCTGCTGCTGTCTGGAAACGCTGTCAGCCCTCCTCCGGGTCGTTACTGCTGATCCCGAACATTGGCTGGATCCAACGCCAGCCTTTCGCGCCTTGGCCCTCTCCTGAAGGTATGCCTGGTGCTCCTTCTCTGAGGCAATGTAGTAGTGAATTTTCCG